>JBBPRF010000816.1:0-14834 GCA_038092875.1 Lanmaoa pseudosensibilis | reverse complement strand
GTGGAAAAAGATTTGTCGAGACGACCGACAGCGGCAGAAAACGCAGAAAAGAGCGTCCTCAACGGGGCAGCTGCGCTCGTTCGGAATGCCATTTGTGCTATACTGGTATAGATCCTGCCAGCGGTGAGCTGACCCCGTCGCACAACAAGGACGTACCGAGCGACGCAAAGCACTTTGACTTGACGCAGCCGCAGTCAAAGCGGTCAACGTGGGAATCCCATCGTGATCATGATCTTGCTGAACTCGACACGACGGTCAGCCCACATTTACTGTCGTTCGACCATGTTGACGTATTCCCAGTCTGACCAGACCCACGGATACTTTACATTGCAGTATGCACAGGAGGCAGACCAAGCGTGCCCAATTTAGTCCCACAGGGCCCCTCCGGAAATAAGCACCCTGTGTCCCTCACTCTACTACCAGCACGATCACAGCCCTTTAAAGGATGCCCATCCTCAAAAGATTCAGCCTTCTGGAAGACCTTTACCTCGCACTCCAGCTTGCCTTTTGGCCTACTTTCTGGTGCATATGGGCCACCCCTCGTCTGCTCTTCCACCCAGCAGCGGTCTCACGCATCTTCATGTCCCATGTCTGGACTGCATTTGGTGCTGGCATTGATCAGAGTAACGCCCAACTTAAGACGGCTCTTATCACCCAAAATGCATACGGTGTCGTTCTCGATGTTGGCGCAGGTAAGCCCTCACTTACTTCCCGAATCACTCCACGTGTTCACCTCGTTCCAAGGGTACGGCCACACAGTCAAGTATCTCGATGCCACCCGCGTCACCAAATACGTCGCCATCGAACCCAACCTCCTCATGCACGACGAAATCAAATGTGCCGCAGACGCAGCCGGGTTCAGCGAAGCAGCCGGCACCCTCATCCTCCTCGCCTGTGGTGCCGAGGACACGACCACCATTCTCACCTCTCTGGGCGGCTATCAACCCGTCGATACGATCTTGTCTGTCCTGACACTCTGTTCCGTGCCTGACCCTCGCGAGACCATCGCATCACTGGCCACGGAGGTGCTCAAGCCCGGTGGGCAGATGCTCGTTTTTGAGCACGTCCGGAATCCGCAGCCCCATATTGCTTGGTGGCAGGCCTTTTGGTCGCCACTTTGGGCGTTGGCGTTTGATGGGTGCAAGCTGGATCGTCCCACTCACGTGTGGATCCAGCAGGTAGGCGGATGGGCGAGCGAGGAAGTGACGGGTGTGGGGGACGAAGACAAGGAGCATCTATTCTGGCATCGTGTAGGGAAATTTGTCAAGGCTGCGTGACACGATTTTTTTCGTATGTGCATGTCGACCTCTTTTACGCCTTTAAGCACGGCTGCCCTATCTAATCTGAAGTAACACTCGTTCCACGAGCGTTGTCAGTGGTCTCAACGCTCGCTCGTCGATTTGTAGAGTCTCGAAATCCATTCTAGAAAGTGGCACTCGCCAACTTATCGAGGAAGCACGATATGCTAAGCAAAGCTTTCGATCACGATCGTACCAAGACCAGGACTGTATTGCCACCGTATCATCTGAGCGTGTTATTCAACGGCCGGTTGGCCCCTCTCTTTTCCTTTGAAATTTATACTTGGACGCTTGTGTCTCACGTACTCGCCCATTTCTTCCATCATGGCTAGCTCCACCAAGTGCGTTGCTGATCCTCCGTTGTAATGAATAGGGGTCTTATACCCCCTCAGCAGACCCCAGCAGTTCGAAACGCTACAGCTTCACGCTGGTCAAGTACCTGACCCCGCCACAAACGCTCGAGCAGTTCCCATCTATGCCACGACCAGTTTCGTGTTCAACGATTCGGCGGTGAGCTGAGCAGTCGTCCACGACGAGGCACTGACAACTCACGAGTCACAATACCCACTCGTTCACATAGCACGCGGCGGATATTTTCGGTTTGAGGTGCGTTTTGATCAGGGGAGGAACTCATCATGATCCTTACCCAGAGACCCGCTCGTATCCTGACCGGACTTGCGTTCGACAGAACGTTTGCTCATGCCTACTCCCGCATCAGCAATCCCACCGTCGTGCGTTTTGCCTAGATACTCCTATCGGTGCGAGCTCTCTGACGTGCACCTCTCTTTCTCTCTGATTTGCAGGACGTATTCGAGAAGCGCATGGCGGCACTCGAGGGCGGTGTAGCAGCCGTCGCGACAGCCTCTGGCCAAGCTGCTCAATTTCTGGCGATATCTACGATTGCCAGCGCGGGCGATAACATCGTCTCTACGTAAGTGATCATGTCCCGGCATTTAGACGCTGGAGCTCTCAACACAGACGGCTAGGACTTACCTGTATGGAGGGGTACGTCGATGTCTTGTCGTACGACTCACTTTGATTCACCTCTTTGTAGACGTATAACCAATTCAAAGGTTTATCAGGTCGAATTGAGTCTGCCAAACGAGTTGCTGAAAGCTTTCCCCAGTTACCTTTAAAAAATACAATATCGGCGTCAAGTTCGTCAACGGAGACAGCCCTGCAGACTTTGCAGCAGCCATCGACGACAAGACGAAAGCGATCTTTGTCGAGAGCATTGGTAACCCGAAATATAACGTTGCTCCGATACCAGAGCTCGCCAAGGTGGGTTGCCTACTGTCTTGAAAAATGGATGATAATGACAGTTGACGATACCGTACGTCAGGTTGCCCACGACAATGGTATCCCATTGATCGTCGATAATACATTCGGGATGGGAGGATATCTCATTCAGCCAATTTCCATGGGCGCGGACATCGTCTGTCCGTATGTTCGTCGCTATCGGTGATCAGTGCCTGACAGTCCTCTGTAGTGCATAGCGCCACCAAATGGATCGGAGGTCACGGAACCACGATTGCTGGCGTCGTGATTGACTCTGGTACGATAACTGCGGCCCAAGCTCTAGATCGCCAAACTCATATCACTGACAGGCAAGTTTGACTGGACCCGCAGTGGCAAATTTCCTTCGTTCACGGCTCCGTCGGAGGGATACCACGGGATGAATTTCAGTCAAACTTTCGGACCCGCAGCGTTTGCAGTGAAGCTCCGGGTAGAGTTCATGCGTGACATCGGGCCAGCGTTGAATCCCTTTGGCGCCTTCCTCCTCATTCAAGGTCTTGAGACGTTGAGCCTGCGCTCTCAGAGACATTGCGATAACGCCCTCGCCCTCGCAAGGTAATGCCCTCTTTCTTTTTCTTCTTCGTCGTATCGTGCTCGGGAATTCAAACGTCGAGAATCGTATCCGTAGATGGCTCCACAAACACCCCAAGGTCGTGTGGGTATCGTACCCCGGATTGGTCACCCACGAGTACCACGAAGAGGCAAAGAGGCTGCTGCGCCCCAACACGTTCGGCGGCGTGCTGAGCTTTGGCGTCAAGGGCGACCTCGACGTGGCGAGAAAAGTCGTCGACAGCCTCGAATTAGCGAGCAACCTCGCGAACGTGGGGGACGCCAAGACGCTCGTGATTCATCCGGCGTCCACGACGCATTCGCAGTTGACGGAAGAGGAACGGGCGGCGACAGGTGTGACGGAAGATCTGATTCGGGTGCGTGTTGTTGGTTACTTGTTGGGTGGTGATCCCATTGACGTTCTTACGAGGGGATCGGTCGATAGATTGCGGTCGGAATTGAACATATTGACGATATTATCGCGGATGTGGAGCAGGCACTGGAGACTGTGCCTTAGTTATCGGCACGATCCGGAGCAAGGACACGTCCAACACTTGTACCAGTATTGATATGTCATGTTTGTACTATGCTAGCAAGCTCACGAAATCACACCTTGTACGACAGGTAGGTTCGAAAAAGATGCAAAGTTGCCACGATCACTGTCTAGGTTCCATTGCGTAGGTTCAGATAGGGTGTAACATAGTCCGCTGAGGACAGCGACGGTGATCTCCGATTCGACATCTACCCAATCCCGAACCAGATTTTTAAGGTACATTTATAAAAGGACGCGAATACCCATGGAAGCACCGGCCGAGCCAATGTTTTCGTTATCTTCCCCTTCATGATGGCGTGATCACGCGCAATTTGACGGGAATTAGCTTGGACGCCACTCCGAACTGGTATCATGGTTATATAGAGCGATTCTTTATCAGTACTAGCGCTCTCCCCTTCTAGCACCCCACACGTCCTTCTTGATCGTGATGGCCGATCCCAACAGGTGAGTCCTGCTATACCCGATTTGTGTAGAACACGCCAACGGTCAAGCTATCGCGTCATCCGACATCGATGATGATGCATTTGATACAGTGAGCTCCAATTCGAGACCTTGCAGCTCCACGCTGGTCAAGTTGTGGATCCCACCACCAAGGCTCGCGCAGTCCCCATCTATGCCTCGACCAGCTTCGTCTTCAATGATTCCGCGGTAAGTCTACAATCTCGTTTTTCGAAAAAGCGATTTGGGCGCTCAGACGATCTTTGTCACCCTGGCACTTGGCAGCACGGCGCCGATCTCTTTGGTCTGAGGTGAGTCGCACCTATCTCGATAGCGTGCGCGGGGACCTTTTTTTTTTCTCTCCTTTGTTCCGCGTTCTCCAAGTTCAGGCTGACCGTCTTCAACATAGAACGTTGGGTCACATCTACTCCCGCATCGGAAACCCGACCGTCGTGCGTCTATAAATGCTATCAACCCAGTGCCCCATGTGACATGTCTATCCTTTTTTTTTTCTTTCTTGGCAGGACGTCTTTGAGAACCGTATCACGGCGCTGGAGGGTGGGGCAGCCGCAGTAGCAACGTCCTCCGGTCAATCCGCGCAGTTCTTGGCCATCTCCACGATTGCAGATTCGGGCGATAACATCGTGTCGACGTAAGTCCCTCATTTTACGTCTTGACTTTGTCCGTGTCTCGAATGCTTCTCAATTGCGTCCATGTGTACTTAGGTCATACCTCTACGGCGGGGTACGTACCGAAATTTCCGTCTCCCTTGTTTTGATGACTCGTTCCTGATTTGTGTCTTCGTCAGACGTACAACCAGTTCAAAGGTTCGTTCGAATCATCCCCTCCATCCAAGACGTGTTGTTATATACATGGTACACCTAGTGACATTCAAGAAATTTGGTATCGGCGTCAAGTTCGTCCACGGAGATGACCCCAAGGACTTTGAAGCGGCCATCGACGAGAAGACAAAAGCGATCTTTGTCGAGAGTATCGGTAACCCCAAGTACAACGTTGCCCCGATACCAGAGCTCGCCAAGGTAGGGTAGACTGTGCCAATCTGGAAAACGTCCACTGACGGATGTCGGTATTAGATCGCACACGACCACGGCATCCCGTTGATCGTCGACAATACCTTTGGAATGGGAGGATACCTCCTCCGGCCAATCTCCCTTGGCGCGGATATCGTCTGTCGGTCATCTCATTTTAGGGATACTATATGGATTTTCCTGACATTTTTGCGTAGTGCACAGTGCCACCAAATGGATCGGAGGTCACGGAACCACGATTGCGGGTGTCGTCATCGACTCTGGTACGTATATTCTTTAGTTGACCTATCGGCAACTTGTCCGACACTTGTGACAGGCAAGTTCGACTGGACTCGTAGCGGCAAATTCCCTTCGTTCACCTCCCCTTCGGAGGGTTATCACGGACTGATCTTCAGTGAAACGTTTGGATCGATCGCGTTCGCGGTAAAGCTTCGCGTAGAACTCTTGCGCGACATCGGGCCCGCATTGAACCCTTTCGGAGCCTTCCTCCTCCTTCAAGGTCTCGAGACACTCAGTCTGCGCGGTCAGAGACACTGCGATAACGCGTTAGCGCTAGCGATGTACGTCACCCTTCTCCCTACGTCCATCGTCCACCCCAACGTCTCAGCTACATGCTCATCACGTCCCCCACACCTCTAGCTGGCTCGAAAAGCACCCCAAAGTCGCATGGGTGTCGTACCTGGGCCTCAAGACCCACCCTTCCCACGAACGCGCCAAGAAACTGCTCCGCCCCGACGCGTACGGCGGCGTGTTGAGCTTTGGTATCAAGGGCGACCATAGCGTCGCGAGCAAGGCGGTGGACGCGCTCCGACTTGCGAGTCACCTCGCCAACGTGGGCGATGCCAAGACGCTCGTGATCCATCCTGCGACGACGACGCACGAACAGTTGTCTGAGGAAGAGAGGCTGGAGACGGGCGTGACGCCTGATCTGATTCGGGTGCGTATTCAAGTTGTTGTTTCTCGTGATGGATCCACGGGGAAGTTCTGACTGATGTGATTATTATTCACACCACCACCGTTTGGTATGATGCGGAATTGCAGGTCGCGGTCGGAATCGAACATATCAATGATATCGTTGCGGACTTTGAGCAGGCGTTGAAAGCCGTGCCTTGATGTGTATGCAAAAAGTTTTTGGACGTTTCTTCTTCTTGGGAGTGTAGGAGGGGTTAAATTTCAAATACCCCTGTATAGGTCGCAGACTTGGTTGTCTGCAATACCATCGGTTCGCTTGGTTGTGTCAGTTACATATACGTCGACGGATGAATTTCACTGATACAACGACCAAAGTGGGATTCCGAGAGTGTTCTGATTCGTGAAAGTTGCACTGTCAATGATTGCACGCCACCCAGACCCAAAGTTTAGCGAGATTGAAAGGCAGAGCGAGCAACATCAATGAACAAGTCAAAGTGTTATCAGGTTATCCTGGATATTTTGACGAGTAGTACATACTACTCCCTATAATTGGATATCGAAACTCTACAAAATGACGAGTGAGTGTTTAGACCACGAAGAACGCTCGTGGAACGAGTGGGTACTTCAGAGCAGATGATGCAGCGGGTATTGTGCAGCGCTGAAATCATACAACGGGTCGATATGCACGCACAAAGAAAAAAAATCGTGTCACGTAGCCTTGACGAATTTCCCTACACGATGCCAGAACAAACCTTCCCCATCTTCGTCGTCCACACCTTTAACTTCCTCGCTCGCTCATCCGCCGACTTGGTGAATCCACACGTGAGTGGGACGACCCAAGGTGCACCCACCAAACGCCAGTCCCCAAAGCGGCGACCAAAACGCCTGCCATCGAGCAATATGGGACTGCGGATTCCGAACGTGCTCATAAAAGAGCATCTGCTCACCGGGTTTGAGAACCTCTGCAGCGAGCGATGTGATGGTCTCGCGAGGCTTGGGCACGGAACAGAGCGTCAGGACAGACACGATCGTATCTACAGGTTGATAGCCACCTAGAGAGGTGAGAATGGTGGTCGCGTCCTCGGCACCACAGGCGAGGAGGACAAACGTGCCGGATGACTCGGTGAACCCAGCTGCGTCTGCGGCGCGTCTAAGTTCGCCGTACATGAGGAGGTTGGGTTCGAGGGCGACGTATTTGGTGACGCGGGTGGTATCGAGATATTTGGCTGTGCGACCATGCCCTTGAAGTGGGATGAACACGTGGATTGGGATCGGGAACCGAGTTAGGATTTTACCTGCGCCGATGTCGAGGACGACGCCGTATGCGTTCTGGGTGACGAGAAACGTCTTTACCTGGCCGTTGTTCTCATCGATGCCAGCGCTCGCCAAAAGTATTCCAGACATGGGTCATGAAGATGCGTGGGATTGCTGCCGGGCGGAGGAGTAGACAAGGCATAGCCCATACGTGCCAAAAGGCGAGCTGGAATGCGACGCAAATGTCGCCGAGAAGGCTGCATCTCTTGAGGATGGACATCCTCCCGCTGCAGTCGTGGCGGTACGGTAGGAAAAAGATCAAAATGCATACGAGGAGGGCCACGAAAAACCTTGAGCATCATTAGGTTTAGGTGACAAAGAGCGTAGGATGTATTATTATCTCATGCATTATGAGCTTTCCGGAGTGAATTCTGGCGAGGGGGATCATTGTCACGGTACGATTGAATTGGTCGCCCTCCTGTGTGTACCATAGCGTTACCAGAGAGGATGAGGTACTTAACAATAGCAGTGACGGTTCTGGTCAGGAAGTGGGTTTCGTGGACAAGGATGGTCCTCGATAAACCACTGAGGTCGTGTTGACCCCAGTGGGCTGGCTGGCGCCACGTCAGCATAGTTGTACAAAACGACGTCGAATTCTCTTCATCGTGCTCTGCTGCCCATGAAGAAGAGAGTTCGACATCGTGTCGAGCTGATCCTGAACACTTCAGTCCTGGCCACTGTAAACGCGAGACAGGCCAACAATCCGTAGCAAACCCATTATACTCTCCCACCGCAACGGAATGGTCACAGTCACGCTGAGATCGGGTTGAATCCATTCGCAAAATGTGTAGCGTAAAGTGAACATCAGGAAGGAAATATAGGAAAACAGGTCCACTAAATTTAAATGAGCGGTCATGGGTACGGAGTAGGAACTAGGCGAGAAAGTAAAACTACGAGCATCAACTTTCAAGACTAGAGCTGGAACGAAAACGAGTGTAAGGCGGGGTATACGTAGTCGTGTGTTTTTTGCCATTATAGAAAAAAAGGGGTTCCAACTCGGGGATACACAGGACACGTCGCCAGGCGTGCTTATCGTCTGGCACTTCCGCGACCATAGCCAGCTTGAAGGTTGTCGAGCTCCGACTCCAACTGTTTGATAGCGCTGTGCGCCATCTCCAGGTCCTTGTTGAGACGGTCCCGCTCCGCGATCAGCTGTAGGCAATTACATCAGTCGGGTTCATCGCGACACAGTAACCCCCCACATACATGTTGTTCCCATTGTCTGAAACGCGCCTCCTCGGCCTTGACCTGCTCGGTGAAGCGCTTCCGGAGTTGTTCCTCTTCCTCCTTGAACTTGGGATTGTCGACCTTCTTGACCTTGGGCTCCCCGAACTTCCTCGTCTCCATCTGTTGTTGTCTATAATTCTCGTAGTGGAGCTCCTCAGTCGTCGAGATCAAGTCCAGCATGTGTGTCCTGATGAGCAGCGAGCGCAACTTGCGGAAATCGCAGTGGTTCTCATTCTCGACCTCCGCAACACCCCAGAGGTACTCACGACCCTTGACCACGCGCCCGTCAGGGGTTTGCACATCCTCAGTCGAGCCGATGATAGAGAATGGCATGGCATCGGCGAGCATACGCGCATGCTCTGCAGCGGCCTCGTCATCGGTCTCGACAGGGGGCTGATAAATACGAATCCCTTGTGCGGTAATGACCTCCCGGATGCGCTGCTTGAAGACGAAGAGGTCATTCTGGGTGAGTGTGTCGGCTTTGGCGATGACAGGGATGAGGTTGACACGCGTGCCAAGACGTTTCATAATCTCAATGTCCAGAGGTTTCAAACTTTAAAGTCGAACGCGCATGAGTTTTGTATGGTAGAATCGCATGTCACTGAAAAAGCTCACGTGTGCCCGGTGGGCCGGATGAAGTAGAGGCAGCAATGAACTCTGAGGTCGGTCTTCTCCTCGCGCTGGGGCTGTTGTTCCTGTCTCATGTAGGCCTCATGTTGGTCATCGATGAAATCGACGATTGGGGACCAAGAGTCGCGGTTGTTGACGTAGTCCCCGAATCCCGGGGTATCAATGACAGTGAGCTTGACTTTGAATTGTTTCTCCTCGAGCTCTGCCTTGATGATCTCGACCTCGGTCAGCTTGTCGAGCTGCTTGTGGTGACGGCGAGTGTAGTTCTTGGCGGGAGACAACTCGGTGGTGAACATCGTGTTGACGAGTGTAGTCTTGCCGAGACCAGATTCACCTGTATCGTCCGGAAAACCCTAAACGTGGGCTAAAAGGGACAAAGTAATGCGACGCACCGACTACCATCATGGTGAAGTGGGCACCATGCTTGGCGACGATTTTGTGCCTCTGTTAAGAGCGAAAAGGTGAAGAACGCGACATGCGGTGTTCAATATCTAACACATTTTGCAGAGATGCAAGACCACGAACCTGGTTAGGGAGGTTAGCGATGCCAATGCCATCTGAGGGAGGTGGGGAGGACATGGTGTAAATGCTTTCTCGATAGCGACGCGAGCAAACGGTGAAAACAAACTCGCTACTTTGAATGGTCTGTATTTGGTTCTATTTGTATCGAGTGGCACGACGCGCAAATTGTTACGTACTACAGCACCTCCTATCACGACGTCCTTCCTGTTGTGGACATATGAAAACCCAATATCAAAGGCGTCGGAAACACGCGTGATCCTCGTAGACATCTCGGGAAAGGAAGAAATCTTAGTTATCACCAAACGAAAGTCGTTGCAAGGCATAACTGCTTACCGTGAGTCGACGATGCGCTGACCGAACCAGTCCTACAAAAGCGTCCCCGGCAAGGGACCCCAAGACTTAGGTGGTGTCTATAGTATCTTCCTCGCCCACATCCACCGCGCGTTCTTTCCCCTTTCTAGATCCTTTCTTTCTCTTGCGCGGAGAGGCAGATTCAGTTGTACCTTCACTGCTAGGTTTCCCGACGAGCTGGCCAGGGGAAGGACCCTGGGAGCCTATTTTGTCCGACTCTGCGTCCACATACATAGACGCCACTTCTTCAAGGAGACTCGGCGCAGTACGCTCAGGAGGCATCGGTTCAGGTCGTGCCTTCTCTTTCAGTTGTACTTCCTTGAAGCGGACACGCTGCTCAGTGGAGCCAAGATGAACCAAGGATCGCTTGTTTGGCTGCGTGTCGGCTGCGTTCTTTTTTCAGTCTCGAGGACCAAAAAAAAGATAGGACATACGTACTTTTTTCTTCCGTGAATAGGAGCTCGGTGCCGAGAAGCGTGTCATGACGGCCCTTGAATACCGAGCCGGAGAGTTGTAAGAAAGGTGTTGGTGTATCCAAGCCCTTTCATTTTCTTCGTTGTCGTCAGTATCATGAATGAGTGGGCCTGTACTCACGATCAATCTACACGTAGAAGAGCTCGGGAGCAAGGTAGGCTCTACCACGCCGAGATCAAGCGTGACGTATGAGACCTCTTCCTCTTCCTCAAGGTAATCCTCATCGGGTCCAAAGGATTCAACTTGTTTGTATCCCGGCACTAAAGTTTTAGCTGGCATTGGGAATATCCTGTAGGTTATCTTCGAATTTGTTCAACGTCAAAGAGTCCCGATTTGGGAGGGTTATTTGGCAAGACCTTCCGATCCAAACAACACCAACAGATCTCTTCCGCTTCCCGAAATGTCCTGGATCCGCCCTTCTCCCATTCTCCATAAAAAGCTCAGCTCCGCATCTCGCTCATGGCTCTCTCGACAATCTCGTGACCCCTTCGTCAAACAACGCAACGCCTCTCCTAACGCCTACCGTTCCCGCTCCGCCTTTAAGCTTCTCGAGCTCAACGCCGCCTGGGGTTCCTTCTTATCCAAGAAAGATATCCGGGCAGTCGTGGACCTCGGCGCAGCTCCGGGAGGTTGGAGCCAAGTTGCCGCAGAAAAACTCGGCTGGATCGACGCTGCCGCGCAAAACTGGGATGATTCGGGCGTCGTCTATGACTATGGCTTCCAATCAGGACGCGTACCGGGGGCCGAAAAGAATGTCGATGCACCAGGGTCATGGAGCTCTAAGCATGGGAGAGGCGTCATCGTATCCGTCGATTTGTTGCCTGTGGCGCCGATACCAGGTGTGCACACCATGCAAATGGACTTTTTAACTCCCCAAGCAGGGGTCGCCGTCAAAGCTGCGCTTAGCACCCCCGAGAATCCATCTGGGATGGCAGACATCATCCTCTCCGACATGGCTGCTAATTTCTCAGGATATAAGACCCGAGATGTGGAGAGCAGCCTCGATATATGTCAGTCGGTATTCGACTTTGCTAAAGATAATCTGCATGTGCGAGATATGCCGCAAGGAGCAACAAAAGGACACCGAGGGGGGACACTGTTGTATGTGAAGCCACCATGTATCATGACTGTTGCTGATGTCTTGTTAAATCCACGGCTAGGCTCAAACACTTTGCCCACCCTTTGTTACAAGAGTTTCGGAAACGATTGCTAGAACCTAACTTTCATGCTGTCCATTACATCAAACCAACCTCTAGTAGGGCCGAGTCCGCAGAAGGCTACTGGCTTTGTCGAGGATGGAAGGGCGTAAATTCATGACTCCCCGAACGGATTGTCGCATACAACATCTACATAGCATTGTCACCATAGTCGTAATATACAAATATAATAGTCAGAGGACAGAGAATAACGTGCCAAACATTCACGATTCGAATCATAATCTGAGCGGGCTACTCGGCACAATGACAATATTTAGGCACCGAAACCATAGAGGGTGCGACCGGAACGCTTGAGGGCATATACAACATCAAGAGCAGTGACGGTTTTCCTATATCCGGAATGTCAGATTGGACACAGCATGTAAAAGGCTACAAAATATTCTCACCTCTTGGCGTGTTCAGTGTAAGTGACAGAGTCACGGATGACCTGGTATACGGAGTCAGACACCGGAACCGAGACAGCTATCCGGATTGTGACTCACATTCTCAAGGAAAATCTTCAAAACACCACGGGTCTCCTCATAGATAAGACCAGAGATACGCTTCACACCACCACGACGAGCGAGACGACGAATAGCCTGAAGAGTTCAGACAGGAGTTAGATGTACACCAGAGGAAGGGGGAGTAGTACATACAGGCTTTGTGATACCTTGTATGTTGTCACGAAGGATCTTGCGGTGGCGTTTAGCACCTCCCCTAGGCCACCGGTCAGCGTGGGTCACCTAACAAAAAGAACCGCAAAACATACTTGCCGAGACCCTTTCCGCCTTTTCCACGTCCAGACATTGGTAATAAAGTATGTAACTTGGGTGATGTGACTGAACCTTTGAGATATTGGTGATGGTGGTTTGGGATGAAGGGGCGCGTCGGCGTTGATTGGCGTGTTATATGCTGTAATCGAGTCACGTGATCGGGACGAGTGCACGAGCCACCACTTGACTTTATGTACCACTAGTCAGCCAGCGAAATAATAATAATAGTTTTCGTCCAGTTAAGCAAGATAAATTATATTAGTACCATAATCTGAACCACAGGTCACCTTGCTTGACAAGGTTTCTCTGTCCCACCGTAACCGTGCTAATTTGGACCCGTTTCACCAACCTATTTTGAGCAACGCAGTGTGGGAAAGACCAAAAAGTCAGGTACCGTGTAATTCAATCATCAAAAGCAAGAGGTAGAACAGATATCAACGAATGGGCAATATTTATCTATGTTGACCAGGCAAGAAAGCAAGAGTCCAAGAGATGCTAAAGATTGCACCACACAGTAAGTACTATAGTAATGACGTAGGTGCGTACCTTGACTGTCACGCCGCCGCCTCTGATCGGACTACAACTTGAACGGTAAACGCCTTCAGGTCCGATAATCTCCATTTGATAGTATGGTGAGTGTGTTTTGATCACGTGACAGTCTGGGGGTAGCTCTGATACCGTGCCAGCCAAGAATGAGGCAAAGGGGAGGCCAAGCTGGCCGCAAAGCAACTCGAGTACTTAGGGTGCATCCACGCCAGTAGGCCAGAAAAAGGCCAAGGCAGAGAAAGAAAAGAAGATAGGATCCCGCATTCGTCAACACGACGCCCAAGGGCGAGAAGAAATGTGCGTTCACTCAGCCTCGTCACTACTTTGTTTCTGACGCACTCGCATGCACAGACATGTCTCAGCCAATGCCAATGGCAGCCGGATACAACCCACCGGCTATCAAAGCTGCCTGGTACGATTGGTGGGAAGCGCGAGGTTTCTTCAAACCACAAACAGCCCCAGATGGCTCTGCGAAACCGGAAGGCGTACTCGTTATTCCGTTTCCCTCTCCCAACGTCACCGGTAGTCTCCATATTGGTCACGTTCTCACCGCTGCTATCCAAGACGGGTTGATACGTTGGTCAGTCCTACATTTTCGCCTTACGTGTCGTTCAACTGACGAGTGTTCAGGAATCGCATGTTGGCAAGACAACGCTGTTCGTCCCAGGCTTCGATCATACTGGTATCCCACCCAGTTTGTTGTGGAACGCCGTCTATTCAAGCAAGAAGGTAAAATGCGTCACGCTCTTGGTAGAGAGGTCTTTTTGGACAAAGTCGTGGACTGGAAGAATGAGTTTGTGTTCTACTTCATATACAGAGATTTCGTGTCTTACATCTTGCAGCTACCAATCACGTATCATCAATCAACTCCGTCGACTCGGAGGAAGCTCCGATTGGGACCGTGTTGCATTCACCATGAACCCCGTAAGTAGGGGTAATCACTGTTGTCACTCATCTTATCTGCATTTCAGTCGCTTTCAAAAGCTGTCATCGAGAACCTTTGTCGGCTGTACGAGGGTGGTATTTTGTACCGCGACAATCGTCTGGTGAACTGGTGTGTGAGGTTGAATACAACTCTATCAAACTTGGAGGTACACCGTTCGTGTCAACGATCGCCTTCTTTTGGTTAACATCGTTTAGGTAGATCAAAAACAGCTAGAGGGAAAGACCCTGCTCAACGTCCCAGGTTACGATTCAAAGAAGTTCGAGTTTGGTGTCATTACATCGTTTGCGTACCCTATCGAGGGCTCCGGTATGTCATCATTATTAGGTTCTCCTCCCACTGATGCCCTCGTGGATGAGAAGATCATTGTCGTGACCACACATCCAGAGACGACGCTGGGTGACTCTACCATTGCCGTGCATCCCGAAGACAATCGTTATAAGGTGTGGCCATCACGTCCGTTGTTGTGTCCGCAAGGCTTAAACGGGTCCAGCACCTTCACGGAAAATTTGCAAAGCACCCTTTTATCGACAGGCAGTTACCGATCGTGTGGATGCTATGGTTGACAAGGATTTCGGGACGGGTGCAGTGAAGATCACACCTGCTCATGACCCCAACGATTACAAGGTCGGGAAGCGCCATCATCTGGAGTTCACCAGCATTCTCAACGATGATGGGACGCTGAACGCCAATGCCAGAGAGAAGTTCAATGTAAGTCTGATGGGCTTTCCTGAGGAAGCGAAGCTGACGTATGTATACTGAC
>JBBPRF010000815.1:0-14863 GCA_038092875.1 Lanmaoa pseudosensibilis | reverse complement strand
GGCGCTTCGCGCCCCAGTTTGGGGTTAGGGATTGGAATGCTTTTTGGAGTCACTGTAAGTTTGAGGAGTAAAAGAGATAAGTCAAAAAGTTTGAAAATATTCATATTATAACAGTATGTTGGGGCCATGCATACTGCAAAGGAAGCACTGTGGCTCTGCACCCTCATTTCCAGCATATTTGCCCTGCTTGAGAAGCTGACAACTCTTTTCTCAGACAACCAATTGGCAATCGCACTCACAAAAGATCACCAATACCATGCCTGCATAAAACACATTGACATGCATTTTCACTTTATTCATTGGGTTATCAACGATGGCAAAATCCACCTCATTTGCTGTCCCACCAACGATATGGTTGCAGATGTCTTCACCAAAGCCCTACCATCGCCAAAGATCAAACATTTTGCCTTGCAACTTGGACTATGTGCAGCTTGAGGGGGAGTGTTGGATTATGCAAGTGTGCACACAGCTGCCACTATACAGTTTACCATTTCATACTTACATTCTTGTGGCATGAGCCATTCCCTTTTCTATCTGCTAGATACTAACCATCCATTCCACAGATGTGATCATTCTTTGTATGTGAGTAACTCTACTCACCCTTTCCTTTCACCCTAGAATTACTGTTTTTGTACCATGTACCCTAATATAAATACCTATGAGTATATAGTCACCCCACTAAAGTGTCTCTCCCCTCAGTCCATTGACCCGCACAATAACTGAGGTGAGCCCCTGTCTTCTTGTATACCTATGCATACTATAGCACTCACACTGTACCTAGTTTCCCTTGTCTAGGTAATTCCATTAGTCTGTTGACCCACACAATGACTAAGTTTCCCTCATCTAGATCCTATATTCTATATGTGAGTCTGGATCATCAATGCCCTCTGCATCCAAATCAAGAAGCTGGTATAACTTGAGGTCATCATCCAAGCAACAAATAGCAATGGTATAGAATGAGCCAAGCCAACTCTCTGCATTTGAGTAGTCCAAAGGATCTTTGATAGGTATGCAACTGTACTGTGAGGCAGGAGGACTTGTTTGAGTAGCAAGATACTCGGAATCCTGTTCATCATCATTGACTGCCTGAATGTGATTGTGTATGACACTATGGATACTGCACTGTGTACTGGCACTATGGTGTGACTCAGTGGAATCATTGACTGGTATCACTGCAGCTGGATCCAGATCATCCAATTCGCTGATTTCATGAAATGCCATATCCATAGCTGCTTGCCCACCATCAGATGCTTTTTCAGCATCCACGTACTTGTGTTTGAGGCATTTTTTGACAGCTTCATTATGAACATGTTCTTCATGCACATACATTTTAAGCTCTGCAAGACGTGTGAGGTTTTTTGTAGATAATCGATTGTGCCATTTTGTCAATATACCACCAAAGGTACTGAAAAGTTGTTCACAAGAGGCTGAATTAGGACAGATGGATAGCAGATGATGGGCAATTTGGTGCAGTGGTCTTGGTTTAGAACCAGGATGCAACAAAGCATTCCATACATCAAGCACATTGACTGGTTTGCTCTAATGAAATCTCAGATATTTCATCAAAATTTTGTGTGTCCCTTACTGTGGCTTCTGCACGTGCCAATAGAGAATTTTTATACATGTTCATGTACATGAAATCACCTGATGATGTGAGGTAGTGTTCTAGATCTGTGAAAAGCTCAACAGATGCATCTTTTTCATAGAATCATAGCCAAAGACGACCAAAAAGAGCTGCCAGACCTGCACAAGTGGTCAAGAATATTTTCCTAAATGGTGTAACTCCATAGAAAGGATTGGAAATGATGGCTGTGATGAAAACTTCCTAATCACAACATGCCCATCAGTGTTCAGCACTTTCGAGCACAGCCATTCATGCCGGTGCATCAGTCTCATCATTGAGTTTCAAGTACCAAAAATAAAGAAAGCCAAATGAGATCACAATATGCTCTGGTCAAGCATGTGCAGCTTGGTGCACATTTGTCATGAGTGCAATTGGTTCAAGTAGATCCTTCCACCTACACCATTATTGAGAATTTCTGATTGAACCATACTAGATAAGACTTACTGAGCCATCACATGCCAAAACATTGTGTTGTGAATGATTGTGATAGCTGTTTGTGCCTTTTCACATGTCACTCTCTTTTTGGATGCAAGTAACATTGTTTCATGTTTCAAAATGAGTTGTTCAAGGGTGGGTTGGACTTTCAGGAGTTGTTGGTATGCAAGAAAGTGAGAAATCCATTGTGTTAGAACTGCTCAGATTATTGCAAGTGTTTTCCCCATTGTGGCCATTTGTATGTAATGAAGGAGTGCAAGTACTTGTGTTTTGCTCCTCAACCACATGACAAGTTCCTGTGCCATGTCACTGCACTTTCCATAGTCATCTTTGACCTTGAAAAGGTCACCAATGATGAGATTCCACTGCAATATATACATTCAGGCATTACTTAGTCATAAGATTTAGTGGACAGCATATCTGATGAGCGAGACAATTGGGAACAACCAGATGTGGGAACTTTGCCTACAGGAGATGGCAAGCTTTCTGTGACTCACCTGAGGCATCAGTAGTACATGCAATTACAGTTGCATCCCACTCAGTTTCAATGATGCTGATAGCTAGCAACATTTGCTTTAAAAGCTGCTCAGCTGTTTTAGAATCTCCTGAGGTGTTGTGGACCTGAATAGTGTGCAACTGCAAAATTGATGTTAGACCTCTAATCCAGAACCATAATGATTTGGAGCCTGAGAACTTATCTTTCATTGGGCTGTCATTATAAAACCAAGTAAATGGTGGTTGTTCTCGCCTGTCCATCTATCACACTGTAGAGTGACCTCCAAGCCTCGACAGTCCTCTCGCACTGATGACTTTAGGCCCTCCAAGACCCCCGGAATGATCCGATGAGTAAGCACTTTCAGGGAGGGAATTTTCGCCTTTGAAAGAAAGTGATTACAGAGTTTCTTCCACTCCAGATTCTCAATCCATTGTAGTGGTAATCTGGCACTGGCTGTTAGCCTTGCAAGCCCTGTCTCCCAGTCAGCTTGATCCACAGATGTCCAGGTAACCTCTGCCACCCAGTGAGTAGGACCAGGGGATGGTGATATGGATGGTGTTGAAGGGCCAAGGGAGCCTGAAGCGTTTGAGAAATGGCCACTTTGAGCAAGCCATTGCTGTTTGGAGTGATGAGATGAGATCTCAGACAGTACAGGACTTGGTGGAAGACTTGGAGATCTGCAGGGACTTGTGATTGCAGTTGAAGTCGTTGCAACTGGAACTGAAAGCATAGGAAGTGATGGCCACATGGGCAATGGCTGGTGAATGCTGCCAGCATGTGATTCATGTTGAGGCAGCTCAGCCAACTTGAATGGGGTTGAGGGCTGTATCGTAATGGCAGGTAGAAGGAGTGTGTGGTGGCAGGTGCTTTTGTTTGGTGAATATGACTGATGATGTTCTTGCCGTGTGTGGGACCAGACATTGTCAGGATGTAGCTGACAGTTGCGAAGATGGCAAAGGAGTGTGGTTGGCCGACTGATCAGCCAGATATGGTGGGGGTCATTTTGTGTTGTTGTCCAAACTGCATGTATCTGGTCAGTAATAAATTAAAGTGAGACTGATCAGACATATGAGCACTCACAATTGCTGAGATGTCCTGAGGGGAGTCACATTGTCTGAGGTGGATTTGTTCTTGATCTGCCTGCTGCTCTCGGGTGATGCACTCTTCATAGGCTCTAGTACATATTACTTTCACCTTTTCACTGACCATTGAATTTTCTTCCTTATTTGTGTATCCAGGGTGTTCTGTGAAATGGTCCCACCACCATCCTCTGTTTGAATGTTTCTTGCCTGAGTTTCAACTGGCCATTGGGAGGAACTTTGTGTGGTGTGGTTGTTTGCAATGTGGTGGGTGTCTCAAACAAATGTCTGTTGCTGTCACACATAAATAGTGGCATTGCATTGATTGCAATGAGGTATTGGTGAGGTGTGATATGATTGCTGGGAAGCATGTAAGTACTAACTACACAGAAGGACCCAGTGACCGCAGAAAGTCACATTCAAGTGAACACTGGTGAACTTCATTGAATTTCACATGATTTCTGGTCAGTAACCATGACCTGCCTTCACTGACCAGCAGAACACTGGTTGCTGCTAGTACTGCTTAACACAACTTTTTTTTCACTCAAATTCATCATTTTATGCCAATTCTTGCTTCAGAGCATGCAGTCATCATTTGACATACACTAGTCTGAGAGAAACCAGGTGGATTGAAGCCATGTATAATATACAATATACATGACACAACAAGAGGATGAATAATAGAACTCAAGGCCACATTTCCACACTAAGCAAGTGAGATAAAATGCATCATACATAGCCTTATTGAAAAGGTAGAGCTGCAGAGTGATAGGACAAGAGAATGCTCCATGTCACCATTAGAAGTATGTATCCTGCACATGCCATCACTGAGTTTGTAGTCCGTTGTTACTTTTCAGGGTCCTTACAAGATGGTGTGACTACAGCTGCAAAAAAGTCTGAACAACTGAGATGGTCCAAGTCACACAGACTCCAGACACCACTTGGCTATAATTCAGCTATCCCTTCCCAACATTGTATATAAACCCCATGACCACATTGGCAAATTCCCCGTTCCTTTTCTTACTCTCTGTCAGTAAGTTTCCCCCCCTTGAAGGTTATTACTCACATCTTTCTGATTGTTGTTGAGCTTGTTCTGCTTGTCATTGAGCTGATGGTGTTTTTGTTGGCATATAGGATGTGTAGAGGGAGGGCTACAACTGTATATAGTTAGTATTCATCTTGAGAAAAAAAATGGAGAACAATAATCTCAAGATCACAAGTGAGTGTATGAAAACATATGGGGGTGACCAGGCACTGGGGATGCACTCCTTCAACCATGAAGGATGATGCAGATGGGCAGTGGTGCATGTGAGAGGTGGCGTGGTGCCAGCAGTGCACTCAAGGTGCATCCAAATACAATCAAGTGATGTTGATGAAAAGCGGCAGAATGAGCATAAAAACAAGATGATGGAACTGCAATGAGTACCCCCACACCAAGATGAGTGATACAAGGACAGTGTGATGGCAACCAATATCAATAATGCAAGGAAGGTGTGACGGCGATGGCGACAAAGAGGGAGGAGGGATGGAGGGGGCTTCATTGCGATTGAAGCAGTAGAGGGCAAGGGGGTGGAGGGCATTAGTTCATGGCAATAGTTTGGGTGGGTTTCCTAACATGAGGAGGGGAGGTGTTGTGGGTTGACCTATACAGTGAGGGATGACTAGCAGTACTGGACCATACATAGCAATTGAGTGTCACATCTCTCACTCAAGGGGGGGAAGCACTACACAAGCACGGGAGGACATACAGGCTGAGTTGTGGTGACATGAGTGGAAGGGGGCACTACACAAGCACAGGAGGGTGTACAGGCCAGGTGATAGAGGAACAAGTGGGAGGAAAGCACTACACAAGTATGGGAGGGTGTACAGGCCAAGTTGTGGTAAAACGAGTGAGATGGCTGTTACAAACTTTTCCTTTGGCATTGACGAGAACCATTCCCCTTTTTGTTTCTCTCTCATGTGACTCAACTTGGACTTCACCTATAACCTTTTTGATAGCTTGGTTCTCGAATATTGATTTCTCCCTTAAAACCCTTCAAATGGACAGCCTCTTCCCTTTAAAGGGTGTTCCCCTTCGTGGACTCCCTTCGTTTCCCCTTCTAGTAGTTTGCTGTGGCACACTGCCTGGTCCGTGCTCCACAGCTGACTTTATAAATATGCTGCCCTTGTATTACTATCCCTCAGCTAGTTCTATGCAATCCAGTGTAGTTTCTAGTCTTCCAGCCTTATTGATTGCAATCTTAAATGCTGAGACTCTTATTCACTCTACGAGACTTTGACCTACTCCTATAAGTGGTCACTATAGCTAGAAGCTGCGCTCCAGCATAACAATGGCAGCGCTACACAAGTGTGAAAGGATGTACAGGCCGAGTGACAGAGGAATAAGTGGGAGGGGGGTGCTATACAAGCATGGGAAGGCATAGAGGATGAGTGGCAGAGGAACAAGTGGGAGGGGGTGCTACACAAGTGTGGGAGGGCATACAGGCTGAGTTGTGGTAAAACAAGTGAGATGGCAGTACTACATAAGCGTGGAAGGGCATATAGGCTAAGTGACAGAGGAACGAGTGGAAGGGGGGTGCTACACAAGCACAGGAAGGTGTAGAGGGTGAGTGGCAGAGGAATGAGTGGGAGGGGATGCTATACAAGCACAGGAGGGTGTACAGGCCGAGTTGTGGTGAAACGAGTAAGACAGCAGTGCTACACAAGTGCAGAAGGGCATACAGGCCAAGTGACAGGGGAACAAGTGGGAGAGGGGTACTACACAAGCATAGGAAGGCATAGAGGGTGAGTGGCAGAGGAACAAGTGGGAGGGGGTGCTACATGAGCACAGGAAGGCATAGAGGATGAGTGATGGCGAACTGAGTGGTGAAAGGGAATGGCCAAGTGAGAGGATAAACAGACAACACAGAAGGAGGTGGCATGGCATTGAGATTGTTGAGGAGCATGGACATGTCATTTGAGAAATTTTATATCAGCAGTGATATTGTGAAGAGACAAAAAAAGCCTACCAGTGGCTGAGATATTCCAGGCTATTGATGTGTGCTTGTTCTGTTGATGCACGTGCACAATGGGATAAGCACACCAAGATGTCAGGGGGCATGAGCATGTCATCTGAGAAAATTAAGATCAGCTGTAATGTTGGAAAGAAAAGGAACATCTACTCACCAGAGTCTGAGACACTCTGGACCGTCAATATGCACTCATTCTGTCAATATGTGCATGCTATTGTTGTCGGGGCACACCATTGTTGTCAAGAATGAGGCTGGGAATGAGGCAAGTGGTTGTACTGAACAAAGAGACGATGTGGCAATTGTGGCACAAGTAACTCTGTCGGACTTGCCTAATTTGGTTGACAGCGCTCCTCAGCCACTACAGTACATTATACTACAAATCCAACCAGAGACAATGGTCTCTCTGTATAAAACCACCATGGAACAAATGACAAGAGCAGCAGGACTTGATGGAGCCTTCTCTGCACCATTCATTTTCTCAGTCTCAGCTCTGTACCCTTGAAGAGGTTCATTCTTCTCTTATCCAGGCTGGATTGACAGTTTCTGACTGCAATATGCTATTCTGCTCATCCTCTTGACTCTCAACTCATCTGTCATTGCCAGTGCTGTCATTCTTGCACTCCTGTGCATCTTCTCAAGGCCCCAACACCTCTGAACCATCTCCCCAAGTCATTACTTCTTGGTACATCCCACCACCTGCCCAAGCATTTACAGCCGATGAGCATGCGCAACAGCTCAATAAGGTCAATTGCAAAGTCACAGTGGATGCTATCATTGAGCACCTGCTTGGTGCTCTCATTGAATATCCTGAGATAGGATCAACCATAAAACAAAGTGTTGCCCATATTTTTAGGATTGATCCAACTGTGTTCATCAGACTGGAATCAGAGTTTCAGTATTCCTTGGGCCCATTGGATGGTGGAACATGTGGTGGACTCATGAATGTATTCTGTGAGCTTCTCCATGATAATGTGGGAAATCCAGTTCCCTGCAAAAGAGTCAAAACATCATGTAGGTGTTTAATTCATTATTTTTTCTGTGTTTCTGAGCTTTTCTGGTGGTATTACAGGTAATGGACTGAAAATATGTACTGCATGTGGTCCAAACATTCCAATGCAGCTGCACTCAAATGTGAACCAACTGAGTGTGCATGATCTTATTGCACCCTTGCCATTTTCATTTGTCAACATGGCTGCAGCTGAGGTCTTTAACAAGACACTTGCATTGTTTTGTGCCATTGCGAGGCATGGTTGTTCATTGAAATCTGACCTGCCAGTGCATGGTGTCCCTACTGGGTCCAATGAGGATCTAGATGGTGATGACAAAGATCATGATGAGACTATACCAGTTTGCAAAACAGACTCAAAGTGCCTGGGTTGGCTTATGATGTAAAGGGATCAGTTGAATCATGCCTACCTCTTGTAAGTTATTTTCTGTCAACAAATTAATTATCACTCATAAAAGACAGTTGCAAGTTCTGCTCTCATAGGGATCATGCTCATTTTATTTTATATGATCTACAAGAGTATGATATTAATTATCTTGAGGACAACAAGACTATTATTGCTCAACATGAAATTGCAGCTATGCAACAAGGATATGGCCCCCTTGTTTCATGTACCTATGTTGCATCTTCATCACAACATACACAACACTGCTGTAAGTATGACTCTAATTTTGCTATGCTTTGTTTTAACAATAAAAATCCCAACAGCTTTTTGGCATTGTGGGCTTGATGGTATTCTTGCACCTGGAAAACTAGCAAGATTACCAATTAAATGCCCCACTGAGTATCTCATCTATACTCCCCATGATCTTGTGGCTTGCCCATCAATTGTTGTGATCTCTACTAATCCCCATTCTCATCCCCCTCTTGCACCTGTCAAAACACCAGCTTCATTGAAAGCATTTTGATAGATCTATTACATAGCATGGCTTGGAGGCTTGCTGATGCCACTCCTCATTGTATTATGCTTGACTCAGGCTTTAGAACTGGCTTGCAGAATCATCTTGGCTGTGGGTCAGAAAACTTTGATTTATCTAATTTGTATCCATTACTTTCCAATTTGGATCATGTTCGCTATATTGTGAGCAAAGTTCAAGACCAGAAATTTCCAAATGGTACAGGATTTAAAGGTATGGTTTTAAGCATTTTATTTTACTCTAACTAACTTATTATTATCATTTAGCAGTGCAGCTACTTGTCAACAATAATCTCACTATGCCAACACATTATGTATGGTGTGCTAAAATCCACCACCTCTCTAATAGAGCCAACTTCTACCTTGTTATATGCATGTCACCTCAGATGTCAAGCCATCTCATGCATGCAACCCATATTTCCATTGATACATCATTCAAATGTGTTACCCAATGGCAAGAATTTGAAATCCAATCATGGGACAATTATCACAAGAGATGTAAGACATTCCTTTTATTAGAATAACAATTCTAATGAAGTGCTCAGCTGTAGTCAGCACTCGTGCTTTCATCAACTGTCAATCAGCTGAAGCTCATTTTATTCTATTTTGCCATATTTTTAAGATTGCAGTACAAGACACCAACCAACCAGTTGCCCTTCATTACATGCATGGGCATGGTATTGAGTCTGTTGTTGCAGATGCCCATCAAGGTCAAGGAATTGGTATGTTGAATCCACCAAGATTCAATGCTTGTGATTTAATGATTATATAGGTCTTGGAATGTTTTGCCAATACCTTTGCCATGGAAACACTTTACCATGTCAATATCAGCCCTCCCAGAGGCTTTGTGATTTTTAGCCCATTGACCATCTCAAGAGGATATATCGCCTTTGCACAGTTCATTTCAGTAGGAATCTCACTCAGTTGAGACACAAGGTTTCACAGAATGCATGGACTGCCATACACAGTCTATCATCCTTTGAACCTATTGAGCTTGACAGAATATACCAAATTATCAGAAGTGGGGGGAAGAAGGCAAATAGTGAGTCACTTTTTGATGTATAACATTACTCATTTAACATATAACATATCTAGCATGGCTTGATAATAAGATACTTGGCAACAAGTTTGCCTTGGCAGGATTATATTTCCCTGCAAGCCTAATACCTGCTGAATTCTGGAAGGCTTGCTCAAGAACATCAAATGGAAATGAGCAAGCTCACCAAAGCATCAACCAAGATGGCACAGGACTTACCTTGTTAGCTTGCATCATGCATGGCCAAGAATATAATGAAAGAGCCTTTTGAAACATTGTCATACATGACTTTTATGGCATCAACACTCAATATCAAGCATCAACTCATCACTTTCGTGCATCAAGGAGTGTGTCTCAACATAGTAAGCTTGCTATTGATAGAATCTCTCTTACTGATGTCTTGAAGTCTTAACACAACAGTGACATCACACAAAAACAACCTTCATTCATTCTAAGTCTCCACTCCCTTGAATTCATGAGAATGAAGAACACGAAGACAGGAACCAGACTACAAACCATAGTATCAGTTGTAATCAGGTCATACAAAACCCAGCAAGAACATACCTTGACCCACTACATACTGGAGTGCACATCCTTCCATCTTCATCTTTGAGCCTCCAAGATGCTCTCAACCTGACCATATGAGCAGCACCTGAGTATACTCCTTCAAGCCACCATCAACAATCCCAAGAGCCAACCACATACCCACCTGTCATCTGACTTATTTCCTACAGCTCCCTCACAGGCACATTAGGACCTAGTCCCAATGCACCCACCCTACCTGTGTATCATTCATTGACCAGCAATATGAACACCAGGCATACTTCAATCTCAATTCACATTCCTCTTAACCCACAAAGTGTTTCTCATTACAGCTCACTGGCAGAAGCACTCAGAGGTAACTGATAGCAACAGACAGGACATGGACTACCATATTTGATTAGTAGATAAATGTTTGTTATGACATTGTACTTGCCTTCAATAAATGCTTGCAACACACATCAGTGCAATAATGCACAATGAAATGAGGGGCGAGAAGACAGCGAACAGCATGCTAACAGCACACTGATGGAGAGAGAGCACAGAGAAGACAGCAAACAGTGTGCCACCAATGACACAGTGGCATTGTGCACAGTGGGCAAGCATGTTGAAGGACAGTGATGAAGCTGGGAGAGGGCAGAGGATGGCGAACATCACACCCAGTAAACAACATGCACTAACAAACAAGTGGTTGACTAACCTGAGATAGGAAGGGGGACAGTGAACAGCGCACAAACAGCACACTGACAGGAGGGGTGAGATAGGATGGTGAACATTACATGCAGCCAGTAAGTACACTAAGAGGGAACAGGAAGACAAACCTGGGGGGAAAAGGGTGGCAAATGCCATGCACAGTGAGGGATGTGTACATGCAGACAGGGGAAAGACTTGGGGGGGACAAGGGACAGCAAAGAACACACTGATGAAGAGGGAGGAAGGGTGGAGGGAAGTAGGCAGCAGCAAACAGTGCATGCAGTGGGCAACACACACTGATGGAAAGGGGAAGGGCATGGAAGATGATGGCGAACACCACATGCAGCAAGCAAGGCACAAGTAAGAGAGGAAAGAGAGGAAAGATGCAGGGAAAGAAAAAGAAGTGCAGGGGTTATATGAGTTTGGGGTGACATAATCTGATAAAGCCTGACACACCTTAGCAAGTAGTTTCCAGGGGCTGGTGGGTGTGCATGATGTCAGAGTGTTTGGACTTTCTTGATGTGCATGGTGTAAGGGGTAATGTGCATAGTGTAAGGGGTGCCAAGAGTAACAATGGTCACAACACTCCTCCCTTCCCCCATCATGGCAGCAGATCAGGCAGAGAATTAAAAATGGCCAACCCTGCCAGGTATTGCTTCCATATATTCTCTGAAATATGGGTCCTCTTTTCTGACTGCACTGTCAGCTGCTTCAATGCATACCAAGAAAGTCTGATCATCTCATGATGACAAAGTAAATATAGAGCACCTCAAGCGCGAGTAGGATGAGGGTGTCAAAGAGTGCATCCAGCCCCCAGCACTTGGATCACTTTGATTTCGATGCAACATAATGAAGGGATTATGATCAACCCTGGTGAGAGCACACATAAGACACTGATTTGGTCATTGTCTGCGCAGAGACACAAGATGATGAGGGTGCTGAGGTGACCGCAGTGCTTGAGGAGCTGAATGAATAGCATATTGCTGAATAAGGCAGTGTGCATGATTAACAGCAACTTCATTTCATTAAGGGACTGCAAGTCATATTGGAGGCATTTGGCGGCCTGGGGAAGTAGATGGAGCTGAGTGCAGCTGCTGCACTCAAGTCTCAGTGTTTCTTAACCTAGTACTAAAGGTTCTATCAATAGAGACCCATCAAGGTACATAGCATTGATTCTCCTTTTTCCGAGATGCTGAGTGATATTCTGAGATGGAGTACATTAGCCTGAAGGAAATCAGTGCTGACTTAGAACTACACTGCAATTCTGTGGAGAATGCCACTGTGTACACCATGCCCACTTGAGAGCAACCAAGAAGCAGGACATAGTGTAAAATTACTGCAAGAAATGACAGTGATTACTGTGCAAGAAGTGTTGTACAATTGACAGTTAAGAAGTATGCACATGGGGTTTGCAAGACTCATTGCAAACCTCCCACAGTACAATATATCCTGGATTCCTACCTTGCAATGCAATTTCCAGCCTATGTAAGCATATTTGAAGCGGTGACATCACCAGGGGTAATGCTACTACTCTCACAGCATTTCCTTATTGGGAATCTCCTCCAATATATGTTTTGGTAACTCCCTCTCTCATTTCTGCCACTGTACACATTGTTTTAGTGTAGATACATGATGTATATATTTTAATAAGTCATTTACACTGCTTATTTGATGCACTAAAGAGCCCTATATAACACATATCAATATAGGGTGAAAAACAAAAACAAATTCGCATTTTTGAACACATGGGATATGGGCTTGTAAAGTACATGCCCATGCACTATGTATATATGTATAGAACATATCACAAGCATAGGAGTCTAGGATAAAAGCTAGCAATGTTATGACACATTATATATTTTTCGGACTTTTCTGTTGTATCAAGGCTATCAAATCAAAATTGAAGCTGGGAGGAGTGAATTAAACCTCTCAAAAGCATGGGAAATGGTGTGAACTTAAGAGACTTGATAAAAACATAGCATTATAGCTTTCACAATACATATTAGAGTTTTCTAACATGTAGGATTGGTGGATATCATTTACTATAGTATACCCAGACCATATTGTAGCTCAGATGTCATTGGTGGCCCTGTTCCTGAGTGAATCTCTTATAAATCTCCTACTAAATGTGAAGAACAAAACATTGGGGATTGTTCTGATATCTGGTAATGTTCTAAACATTAATTTAGATACAGGCAAAGCATACTAGCATACATTTGGTGTCTATACAATGTCATGTTGATGCAGAATGTCAAATATGCGAAATATATGAGAGATTTATTACAAGACTATAAAGATCATGAGGATTTAATAATCCAAATAGCCTACATTTTCGCATTTTTGACATCTTGTACCAACAGAATATTGTATAGACACCAGATATATGATAGTATGTTTTATCACATCTGAACTAATGTTTGAAACACTTTTATATGTATTGTGAAAGCTATAATGCTATGTTTTTATCAAGTCTCTTAAGTTCACACCATTTCCCATGCTTTTGAGAGGTTTAATTCACTCCTCCCAGCTTCAATTCTGATTTGATAGCCTTGATACAACAGTAAACAATGGAGAACAATGTATCCTAGAGGTATAGATATGTGTCCTGAGCATACATGTCATATGTCATTTTCTATGCCCCTATAAGTAAAAAAGTCCGAAAAATATATAATGTGTCATAACACTGCTAGCTTTTATCCTAGACTCCTATGCTTGTGATATGTTCTATATCTATAGGGCTCTTTAGTGCATCAAATAAGCAGTGTAAATAACTTATTAAAATATATACATCATGTATCTACACTAAAACAATGTGTACAGTGGCAGAAATGAGAGGGGGAGCCACCAAAACATATGTTGGAGGAGATTCCCAATAAGGGAATGCTGTGAGAATAGTAGCATTACCCCTGGTGATGTCACCGCTTCAAATATGCTTACATAAGCTGAAAATTGTAGCAAGATAGGGTATTCCAATAATATTAATATTTTTGCTCTGAGGCTGCTTACATAAGCTACAAAATTGCGTTGCAAAAGCAAGGATTTTGCAATATGTATGAAAAGAGACTTGTCTCTGGCAGGCCTATGTTTTGTGCAAAATGGGCCAACAATAATTGTTGGGTATTTAGCAACAAGAACTCAGGATCTGGTGCAAGAAGCATGTCAGAATGTATCTGCATGTCTGAGTTCTTCCACCTGGTGTAAGCAGTCTCCAATGTGATCTAATATTTTGAACAGCCCTGGATCCAAAGACACTGATCTCAGGCTAAAACCACCTCACATTTTAAAGAAGTTCGCTTTTCTTCTGATGATGTGGAAGCTGTTGTGCAGATCAGTGATCTGGTTGGCTGATAGAGCAGCCTTCAAGGGTCAACATATGTCAACAGCACTGAGGTCTGCCAACCCTCAAGCCCCAAGGGTTGTATGATTTTCCACCCTTTGACTGAAAGCTCAATGCTTAGCCTTTGTGTCATGTAAAAGGGTGACTGACTCCTTCTTTGGACATGCAAGTTCCTCATGCATGCCAGCTACTCTGCCTTTCACCCTGATTCGGGCTTCCACTAAATGCTAGTTTGTTTTTGAACAAGTAGACCATATTCTTCAAAGGGCTTCTTTGAAAGGTGGTTTTACCTTGGCATCTCACCTCCAGGCCACTCAATATACACATCAGATCTTGTTGGTTCAGAATATACTGGCAGTGAGTGGAAGAATAGGGGAGCTAAAAGTTGAATCTTTTAGATGAGGTAAGCAATGAAACTTGAACTCTAGCTTTGGCTAGAGTTCAAGTCCCGCATCTTCAATGAGCTTTGCCATGATGCCGGACATTCATGTCCCAAATCTCTGACAGAAATCAACACAGACTGCTCATCATCACCTCTAATCTCTCCACCTACAGTGGCTCAAAAAAGTGTCCCAATATTGTGCTATTTTGGAAAGACTTGATATTTGCAAGAGAACCAAAAGAAATTAGCTCTGACCATTGCAAGGTCATCAATGGCCCTAACCCTTGCCCTGAATATGAGCCCTTAGT
>JBBPRF010000814.1:0-14872 GCA_038092875.1 Lanmaoa pseudosensibilis | reverse complement strand
TTATGTCGATATTTAAAGACAGATTTACAGACGAGGATATCTAGAATGCTTGCGGAAAGGCATCCCTTGATAGTTGCAAATGGTAGGTAAGCAAGGTAGGGCAAGGCTGAAATTTTAAATCGTTGTATATAACAAATGCCCTGCATTCTTACTTACAAGGATTGATTACATTCTCATAGCTCCAGCTACTCCACAGCAATTTCTAGGTGTCCCGTGTCCAGAGCTGCTGCTGCCGCCTCCCGCACCACACCAGCGCCTCGCACGAGTTCACGGTGACAGTGTGTAAGGGAATGGCCTATCCATACGACTTGAGGAAGGAGGGAAGAATATGCGTGAAGTCGGAGAGAGCAAACCCCTAAAAAACACGAGGGCATGAAAATCCATTGCTGCGGTCTACGAAATCAGGTGGTGGTAGTAAGGCCTGTGGAGGCACAAGCAGCATGCAAGCGCAGTGAAATCACTTCCTAGAGGTCACTCAGCTCCCCGAGGCGCCTGGAACGAGTTCTGAAGGCATTGCCGGGTTTGTTGGGGTGACCAGCGAGGGTGAGGTCCACAGCTTCCCTATACCTCGACATCGCTTGCTCGAGGTCGCTCAGGTCCCCAATATGCTTGAAACGAGTAACAAGGAAGGTACCGAGGTTATTCAGACAGCGAGGTTTGTGAGGGTGACGATGCGGGATGAGGTCAACAGCGTCCCTGTATCTCGAAATCGCTTGTTCGAGGTCGCTCAGCTCACCGAGATGCCCGAAACGAGCAGCGAAGGAGGTGCCGAGGTTGATCAGGTGGCTGAGTTTGTCGGGGTGACAATGAGAGGCGAGGTCAACAACATCCCTGTACCTTGAAATTGCTTGCTCAAGGTCACTCAGCTCCCCGAGGCGCTCGAAACGAGCGAGGAAGGAGTTGCCAGGGTTATTCAAACGGGAGGGTTTGTCGGGGTGACCGTGAGGGGTGAGGTTAACGGCTTCCCTATACCTCGACATCGCTTGCTCGAGGTCACCCAGTCCCCCGAGGCGCTCGAAACGACAGAGGAAGGAGTTGCCTAGGTTGTTCAAACGGGAGGGTTTGTCGGGGTGACCGTGAGGGGTGAGGTTAACGGCTTCCCTATATCTCGACATCGCTTGCTCGAGGTCACCCAGTCCCCCGAGGCGCTCGAAACGACAGAGGAAGGAGTTGCCTAGGTTGTTCAAATGGGAGGGCTTGTCGGGGTGACTATGAGGGGTGATGTCAACAACAACCATGTGCCTCGAAATCGCTCGTTGGAGGTCACTCAGCTCCCCGAGGCGCACGAAACGAGTGAAGAGGGCATCGCCGAGGTTATTCAGATACCCAGCTACGTCAGGGTGATCATCACCAGTGAGGTGAACTGCATCCCTGTGCCTCAACATCGCTTGCTCGAGGTCACCTAGCTCCTCGAGGCGCTCAAAATGAGCGAGGAATGAATTGCCGAGGTTGTTCAAACGGGAGGGTTTGTCAGGATGACCATAAAGGATGAGGTCAACAGCATCCTCGTGCCTTGAAATTGCTTGCTCGAGGTCACTCAGTTCACCAAGGCGCGCGAAACGAGCGAAGAAGGCATTGTCGAGGCTGTTCAGATACCCAGATATGTCAGGGTGACTATAAGGGATGAGGTCAACAGCATCCTCGTGCCTCGAAATTGCTTGCTCGAGGTCACTCAGTTCCCCGAGGCGCGCGAAACGAGTGGATAAGGCATTGCCGAGGTTATTCAGACAGCAAGGTCTGTTGGGGTGACCAAGAGAGGTGAGGTCAAGAGCATTTCCGAACCTTGAGATTGCTTGCTCGAGGTCTCTCAACTCCCCGAGGTGCTGAAAACGAGTGAAGAAGGCAGTGCCGAGGTTATTTAGAATACGAGATCTGTCGGGATGACCAAGAGGGGTGAGGTCAACAGCATTTCCGAACCTCGAAGTCGCTTGCTCGAGGTCTCTCAGATCCCCGAGGTGCTTGAAACGAGTGAAGAAGGCATTACCGAGGTTATTCAGATTGCGAGATTTGTTGGGATGACCAGGAGGGGTGAGCCCAAGAACATCCCCGAACGTCGAAATTGCTCGCTCGAGGTCACTCAGCTCCCCGAGGTGCTTGAAACGAGTGAAAAAAAGCATTGCCGAGGTTGTTCAGATTGCCGTATTTGTTAGGGTGACCAGGAGGGGTGAGGTCAAGAGCACTTCCGAACTTCGAAATTGCTTGCTCGAGGTCACTCAGGTCACCGAGGTGGTGGAATCGATAAAACAAAGCAAGACCGAGATTCATCAGCCCTGTAGGGTCCAGGTGATTCATAACAGAAATAGACCGGACAGATGCTTTAAAAACTGAGATTGCCTGTTGGAGGTCGTTTAAATCACCAAACTGTTCGAAGCGGCGCAACAACTGGTCAGCAAAAGTCCAAGGATCCCCGTCTGGTAAGCCAGTAGTGGAATTCTGCTTCACGGATGACTGGCTACCCGCCTGGATCGGGCCCGTTGTACGTCCTGGGTGGAATTGGAGCAAGGGAATTGCAGCTCGATGCTCATGACTCTGTGCAGAGCTGAGTTCCATCGCCTCGTGTAGCAATGCGTCTGCCTGCACTGCGTCGCTTTCATTCCCCCACTTCTCGAATCGCGCAAAATGCACAGTGGCTAGCTGGATCAACATGGAAGGTCGGTCGGGGTGACCGACAGGACGCGCAGAAAGTGCATCGCGATACAAGGTGACAGGAACGTCGAGGGAAAGATCAGTGTCGTCGACCCGACAGTGGATGAATTTTGCCATCGCCATGTTTGCCTGGGCAGCCGCACGACAATGGTGGTCCAACGGGCAGATATTGAGCGCAAGCTCAAACTGTTCGATAGAGCGCTCGAGATCGGATTTTCGGCCGTGCTTCCGGTAACGCGAGAGCGCACTGTGGCCGTGGTTCGTGGCCTCTTCTAGCGGACCAAGTGATTCTGTGGTTGACTGCGAAACTACGTTGATTAACGACAGTGGTGTTGGTACGACAGCCTACTTACGCAATGAGGGTCAAGGACCGTCGATGAATCACCGCTCTCGCGCTTCTGCCGTCTGATAGCAACCGAGAGAGACGAACACGGAGATACATCATCGCCGTCGTCTGGGAAAATGAACACTGTAATGATGTGAGCGAACAGACCCGTATGTAATACCCCATCCTACTCACGAACATCTTTTGTACTATGGTTCACCAGTTGCTCCACGGTAATTGTTAACTTTCGCAGCTGCTCCCCATTGCCCAACATGGGCTGAAATTCAAAGGATGCATAGATCTCAAGACAAATGGTTGCAGACAAATTAGGCGGACTGCAACCTCGGTTAGGACTAACGCGGGTGGAAGATGGGGTATCTCACATGGGAATCGGCCCATCCCACTCGACGACGTCGTTATTCACTGATAAACGCTTATTTCCGGTTCTCCATTCAAGGCCACTATGATGCACTACAATGTAAAAGCCGGCGGGGATTCGTCCAAGGCCACTAGCAGTATCTGTGGTCCGCATACCTGTTTTGTCATTAACAATCTTTGCAGACTGAGTAGATAAATAAATTTTGTACTCGTAATAACTGCTTCCTCGTTCTCGTCCGCGAGGGTTGCAGAGCCTGAGGAAGAGGGCACATCTTGTGGCTGGTCTCCGGGCCCTGGTTTTTCCTGGTTTCCTCGCTCCCGCTGCATACATTCGGGTTTGGGGTCAGAGACGCCGGTCGCTTGTACGCTGTCCTGTTGGATGGGTCAGTTAATAAACTAGTAGAAGCTAGGTCTCAAAACCCACAGTCAGGGTACTGGACGCTCTCGAGTCTCGTGATCGATGGTTGCTGGTGCTCGAACTGCTAGTCATCGCTGTTTAGAGTGGGAAGTAGAGATGCCGAGGTATGCAACGAGGGACGCACCTGGAGCGGTGATGTTGGTAGTGTCGCATAATGTCCTAACTAAGGGACACTTGTTCACGAGTCCATGTGACGATGTCCGACGCAGGCTGTCGAATTGAACGACGACTTACACACAGCACCATACTATTAATTGTAACAACATTTGACATCAGCAAAGGCTCAAAGTTTCATGGCACCAGTTGGGACACCAGGAGGTCGGAATCTCTACGTTTGTCGTCGCCATTCCTTTACTCACACCTCGAACATCGGCTCATAGAACCTCGAGAAGGCAATAAGCCGGAGCCACTCGGTAACGTTGGCTTGCTCATCCTTACAACCGCCTGCACGCTGGGCCTGTTGTATCTTTTATGGCGCCGTGCAAGCAGTTTACGTGCTGTCGTCTCGCATCAGCAAGTATCTCAGGTCTCCAATGTGACATGGTCCTGACGTTTCTTCAGACTGAAAACATGGACCACGCAAGAGGGACAGATACGCCTGTCCGAGGACGACGGTCCGGCAGCGACTGAATTCTTGGCCGACGATGAGGCACCTGGAGCAGCAGATTACAATGACCCTCCTCAAGCGACAGGCACATTGGGAAGTAATCACATCGCACAGTAACGTATGTACACCATTTTCCTCGTTCATGTTTCTCCTTCCTCTATCTTGTATAGTCTTTTCGCAGAGTCAGGCTGGTCGGATAGTTTCCCGACTTTATTTACCACGTACGAAGCTTTCCTCGCCTGTATTCAGGTACAATGACTCTGCTGACTCACAGCAATACCGCAGGTAGTCCCTACCATACATTTTCCCCTGGTCATGCCACTAGGCGTCGCCAAACGAATCGAGCTATGTCTGGCTAAGGATTTTCGTTGGAGTCTGGCTCACGACTTGTTCAGAAGTGGTGACTGTTAGGGCAGAACAAAGTTGTGTCCAAACGGCCCGTGTCCCACCTATTAGGGACCGTAAACCGAATGAACTCTCAGACCCTTGAGGCGTTCTACAGTATTGCTCAGATGCTAATCTCATTATGCGGTGCCGAAGTTTGTCCATGGGTACGTGACCACGTCATGGGACCAAATAGTCTCCCCGTCAATATTTCAATATAACACGCAAAGGCCACCTCCGTGGCACCACCCACTACGGGACAACTCGGTTTAAGTTCTCATTGCTCGACGATTCCTCTTCAGCGATGCGCCGTCCTCAAACCCCACGTCATACAGCCGCATCAGACGCCGTAAAGGTCGAAGCCTAAGATGAGGGACAATATCAGACAGTAGGCGCAACTGGAGATCCATCACATCCGACACACCACCGTCTACCGCATAACGGTGCAGGACAGCAACACAGGCGGCCCTGACTCGATTCTCAACCAGAACACAATCGCCTTGAGTCAGATGCAACACGAGAAAATCACACAATTCATTGCGCGACTAATCCCCCACGGATAGTGAGCCCGTGTTATTCACTCATGCTCGAGAGCGCAAGTAGAGTAATACATTCCATTGCGGCACACATCATCACGGGATCTACGAAGTCCGCTTGAGGTTCGATGGACGGATCGACAGCTGCGCAACTGGTTGACCAGCATTCTGCGCTCCTCACCCCCTTCGAGAAAACCCGGATAGACGACATTCAAAATCTCCCAGTGGAACAACATGAAATACGCGAGACGACACAATCAAACACGTAATGGACAATACACGGCAGGTCCTGCATACCGGAGGCGACATAGGCGCAAACTGACGTCTCATGTACTAAATCTGCGTAGTCGTCAGGATCACCACAGGGCGCACAGGCTCTCGAAAACAAATGATTCACCAACCATCGAAAATAATAAGCCACATCACGAAGATGCATAGACCCAATTCCATGTCGAGTGCATGCCCCACGCAACGAGATAGTGTCTCAAACGCAAATACTCGCCTCTTATCGGCGATGCAACAGAGATCATCGAGCAACTGATTTTCTATGGCAGATAGAACGCCTCCGTCGCCGCCAAAAGGACGACCAGCACTCGCGCCAACACTCGACGAACCCGCGGCCGCCTCGTGGAAAGCGCAATCATCAACTGATACCGCGAGAGACAAGAGGACCGATGCAATGCGCACGAGACAGGACTGTAAATACTAATTGGCAAACAGATGCAAATAGTGCGGGTAGCAACTTCGTGCAACTACCCGCCAAAAAAAACGTGTTTTTCGAGGGGGGGGAGGATGATGTAAGAACCCACTACTATCGTAGCGGGGAGTCATCCGCAACGCGGTGTGTAGCGGCCATTTGAGATTTGAGAGCTGCGATTGGAGGACAGCTAGCACAAAATTGAAATCCAGGGTCACCGCTGCGCTAAAACTGGTTCAGGCGAGTCCTAGGACTCGGCTAATCGGAACCGACTTGCAGATAAGTTGGAGACTATTCAACCAATTGTTTCACTGACAAAAATTCAGCAGATGCTTTGGAATTCTTGCCGATTACCTCCTGCAACAGTTGGGCATCAAAGTCCGGTGAAACCTGTCCCCTTCGGGTCCAGGAATTATTGCCATATAAAACATCGATGTGTGTACTCTTCAACACTGAGCACACATCCCGTTCATTCAGACAGCTATGCTCAGTCTAAAGGCTTTCATTGGGCTCGCCGCCCTAGTGGACGGTGTCCATGCGATCGGGCAAATGACCTGTGTCTCTCTTAACTCGGCCCCGAGTTCTTCTGACTTTGCTATCGTGTCAAACGGTCGGGCCGCACCTATTTACTACTCTTCAGAGGATTGGGGTGGCGTCCAGCTCGCGACAACGAACTTTGCGGCAGACATCGAAAGGGTCACTGGCGTGTCGCCAACGTTGAACAACCTCACGTCCTCTTCGATCGCATCGGTGTCTCTCCTACCGAATACGTATCCCATCCTTGTCGGTACCCTCGGGCAGTCGCCTCTGATCGATGCCGTCTTACACCAGACGAATCTGGATGTATCCTCGATCGAAGGGCAATGGGAAGCGTTCATGACCCGAGTGGTCTCCAACCCTCTTCCAGGCGTTGAGAGCGCGTACCTTATTATAGGTGCCGACAAACGGGGCACGATCTACGCGCTGTACGATCACTCCGAACAATTTGGTGAGTAGACTCCCACTCGGCACCGCCTCCCAGTCTGACTGGGATCGAACTCCTCGGACTCGGTGTTAAGGCGTTTCTCCGTGGTACTGGTGCGTCGCTGAGCATGTCGCCGTTCCTGGGGGCGTCCGCCTGAGTTTGTGTACTTGTACAGGTGGGCCGACGTACCCATCAAGCAGAACTCTGCGCTTTACGTGGCGGCATCTGGATGTGCGCATGGCTCTCCGACGGTCAAGTATCGCGGTATCTTCTTCAATGATGAACAGCCTGCACTCCAGAACTGGGCGATGGAGAAGTTTTCGAACGGAACTGGCGCGTACTACACCGGCTCGCCTTTCAACTCCATGTTCTACACAAAAGTGTGCGTAACATGGTCTCGGGTCACATCCCTACTTTGTAATGGGACATGGACATGATCGTCGTACTGACTTGCTCGACAGGTTCGAGTTGATGTTGAGATTCAAGGCAAACTATTTATGGCCCGGTGAGCATTTCTACGTATGCCGAGTGGGAGAATGACAGACTCAGTACGTCTGGTGTGCCAGCTATGTGGAGTAGGTTCGTGCACGCCACGAATATGCATCGATTCGCCTAGTCTTACTTTTGACGCGAGCAGCGCTTTCGCCATCGACGACCCACTGAACCAATACTGGGCCGACTTTTACGGTATCGTGATGGGCACGAGGTACGTCGTTCGCACATGACGCTTCGCTCGCGCGTTGAAAACCATCATGAACAGCCACGAGGAACCTATCATGCGGTCTGCGCCAGGTAACGCCTCATCCCGCCTCTTTTTCACGCAAGACCGTTTTATGCTCAGCCATCGTCCTGTTGCTTTGTAGTGGAATGGGACATCTTCGGCTCTGGTCCATGGGATTACAGCGTCAACCGACAGAACATTTACGATTTCTGGGCTGTTGGTGCCGAGCGTGGTAAACCGTTTGAGAACATTTACACTGTCGGCATGAGAGGCGCAGGTGATCGTGCGTGTTATTTTATTTTATTTTATTGGCGATATTGAATCCTGACCACCGCATCATGTTTTGCATGTGACAGTGCCCATGTCGCCGGCGACGAACGTGGCGTTGCTCCAAGAAGTCATCTCGGATCAGCGACAGATTCTGAGCAACACGTTCAATGGAACGGACATTACGACGATCCCACAAATGTGGTGTCTATGTGCGTCGATGCTCGTGCGTTGGAGGGTTTGAACGAGGCTCATCGCGTCTTGCTTGTTGATAGACAAAGAGGTGCTCGGTTACTATGAAGCCGGTCTTCAAGTCCCGGACGACGTCACGCTATTTTGGACAGACGACAAGTATGTATTTCATTTGACATGGCGGTACGAGAGATGGATCATGGACTTTCATCAAGCTATGGCAATGTTGAACGCTATCCGGTGTACAGCGAACGCAACAGAACGGGTGGTGCTGGTGTCTACTATCACGTATGTTCCGCCGTGGTATGCATCACTGCAGTCACTGACCGAAATCGTCGACAGTACGACTATGTCGGTGACCCTATGGATTATAAGTGGATAACCGTGAGGCGTCTGATGTATCTCGTGCCTCTTTTAAACTGAAAGCGCGCTCCAGACAACTCAAATGGCCAAGGTGACCTAGCCTCTTTCTGTGCAACTAAAATGAATCGACTAAACACGACGAAAAAGACGTACGATCAAATGTCTCTCGCCGTCGACCGCAACGCTGTCCGCATTTGGATACTAAACGTGGGCGATCTCAAGCCATACGAAATGCAAACCGAGTTCTTCATCACCTACGGCTGGAATGCCTCCATCTGGACCCCGGACAACCTCGACACCTTTGTCCACAGCTGGGCCCACCGCGAATTCGCCCTCGACGATTCGGGCTCGCAAACGATCACCGAGATCATCGCCAACGTAACCAAGTACAACTCGAGGCGCAAGTTAGAGATGTTGAACGCGACGACGTACAATCTGGTCAACTACCGCGAGGCGGAGATGATGCTCCGGGATTGGGACGCGGTGTTGGATGCGTCGACGGTGATTTATCAGAGGGTGCCTGCGGCGATGCAGCCGGCGTTCTTTGAGCTTGTGCAATATCCTGTCGCGGCGAGTCATACCGTCGCGACGATGTGGATCTATGCGGGCCTGGTGCGTTATATGCGAGTACGCGTTCTCGTTGGAGGATGTGACTCATATCGGTCGGGTTCTGTAGAACAACTTGCGTGCGTCACAAGCAAGGTTGAGCGCAAACGACTATGCGAGCAAAGTGATGGCGTTGTTCCAGCAAGACTATGATCTCGAGCTCGAGTACCACACCATTCTTGACGGTGAGCTCCCTGATGCGGCCGGATGGCCGATAAACCAACTCTCTAAAAGGATTTTTCACTTGCAGGAAAATGGAATCAGTATGTGATAAGTGACGCAGCGCGAGCGTTCGCTGACCCTTGATACTTGCAAAGCATGATGGATCAAACCCATATCATGTACTACTACTGGCAGCAGCCGATACAAGACACGTAAGTTCGATGGCGCTGTCGAGACATCGGGGGCTCAGATACCGCATACAGGATGCCATACGTCACCTACGTGCAACCCCGGAAGGACAATATTGCTGGTGTGATGCGCATCGTCCCTGAACAAAGCCGTGGTGCCTGGTAGGTCATCGTGTGTGAGAACCGATTATCTCGGGAGCTAAGAGGACCCTGTAACAGGCCTGGCGACAATATGAACAACTGTGCACAGGGCTACAGCTGCCCGGACCCAACCATGACGCTGGACCCCTACATTCCGTTCCAGAACCGGTACATCGACATTGGTGCTGGAGGACCTCGGCCATTCACGTTTACCGTGACGACGAACGTCAGTTGGTTAGACCTGTCTCTCACGAGCGGGTCTATTTCACCGTTGGAACCGGAGCAGCGGGTGTATGTGAGCGTGAATGATTGGAGCCAGATCAGTGGCATCGAGGCCGCAGTGGTCAATTTCAGTGCAACGTCCGCTGGACAGCCCACACTCAACGTGCCTGTCACGTTTGTCGCAAACCATACCATCCCCGCGAGCAACTTTACAGGCGAGTCTGGGTCCTGTCGTACCCGTCGCACATCGTGATTGACATGGTCTGGACAGGGTTCGTCGAGGGGGACGGTGTGATTTCGATCGAAGCGGTGAGTAATAAGGTCGGACGGAGCAGGATGTGGAGCTGAATGGTTTAGGTACACACGACGAGCAATACGTCTGTTGCTGGAATCACATGGATGGAGCTTCCAGGGTACGGTCGGACATTGTCTGGTATCACACCCCTCCCGCGTATGGGTGACAACGGAACGAACTTTACCGCTGGCACAGGACCCTCCGTGTGTGGCGATATTTCATTTAGTATTGTTCACAAGGAAGTTGACGCGCCTGTTTGAATAGGTCGTATGACTTTTATAATTTCAACACGATCAAGCATGGAGGGAATATCACGGTCACGACTTATGTCGCGCCATCCCTGAATGCGAATGGGGACGATCGGTCACTCGGGTTTGTGATCCAGGTGGACGATGAGATGCCGCAAACGGAGTACTTTATCCCGTATGCAGCACCTGGGACGATGCCCGCTGCGTGGGACGGCATGGATGGTTTCGCAGCGACGAACATTGTGGCTGTGATGACGAACTTTACGGCACCACCAGGTGCACACGAGTTGAAGGTGGGTCTGAAGAGGAATTGTGTGGGGATCTTGTTCTGACGATGGGCATTTTAGATATGGATGGTCGAGCCTGCTGTCATTATCGAGAAGATTGTGATCGGTAAGTGAAGTGGATGACATTGGTATCATGACGTGACATATATGTCTTTGTAGATACCGGCGGTCTGATGTCGGGTTATCTCGGACCCCCAGAGAGCATGAGGGTGTAAAGACTGCGTACGAGAGAGTGAACATACGAGAAATATGCTTATGTAAGATTGGACTGGGAAGGACTGCCACGATCCGGTGATTTCGGTCGTATCACTAGCAACCATCTGCTTCGGAAGCCGAGAGTAACTTTGCATGATTGCCGAAGTCACCGTACACCATAGCATTGGGTTCTGGTGATAAGGTAATGCTATAGAGAAAGGTGCACAGGATGGCGACTGGCACGCCACCAACTGTCAGGTTGACTCAGTAGAAAGCTGGACTAACTTTATGTGTCACAGTCGCGATCCAGATCGTATGATTAATGTGGGGGATGGAGAGGATGTACCTGATGCGGCGGGGCCTGATACTTCCGGGTGCTGACCAAGAAAGTGATGGTGGTGAAACCGGGTGCGAGGACATGTTAGGAATTGTAATTTATTTGACCAGGTAAAGCCAAAGTCCAACGGCAGTTGTGTGAGCATCATTCCGAGATTTCTACTGGTTGTTTCAAAAACACATGGATAGGGGGGAATAGAGACACTTCAAGTGCTGACTAATAAGTTAGTATGAGTGATCCGAGAGGCGATGACATCAGCCGCATTGCTTGCCCCGACTGCGGCGCCTGCTGTAAACGTGGTAAACACCTTCCTTATTTGGATATAAATCACTACATAAACCCACTTTGATGTGTCTTTGTCGTTTCTCTTTCATGTTCGCTTCGCTGTCCTCTTTCCTTCCCTCCTCCCTCCAGCAGGTCTCACAGGGCGCTCGCCCCCCCGACGTCCCCATCCCGCGCCCGACAGCGCCACTCCCCGTTCCCGTCCTCGACCTGCCCCGGAAGAGGGAGAAGAAGGAGAAGCATGCAAACGAGGTGCGGCCTCGCCTAGTATTTGTTTTCCCTGCTCATCTTCTCAACAGGCATTCATCATCGTCCGCCCTCCCCCATCAAAGTCTGCACAACCGCTCAGCCTCCAAGTCCAGCTCGTCCCCCCGCAGTCCCGTCACGATAGACCCGTGCAAGCACTCGACTCCTCTCCCGATGAACTCAACACTGATCTCAAGCGCACCCACTCAAATAGATCCGAGACATCCAACCACTCCGGCTATACCTCAACCGGCTCGGTCTCTTCCTTCGCATCAACCTCCACTACCAGTTCGGGTCGTCGCATGATCATTCCCCTTTACAACCTAAACGTACATTCCGTAATGCCAACAACCATCCTGGACGCAGGTACAGACGCAAAGGTCGCCAAATTTGCAAAGCGCGGCTTGGAAGTGATTGGACTTGCTTTCCTCGAGCCGATCGAAGTTCGCCTCGCTGCCCCCCCACATGGTTCCCTCCCCGCCCCAATCAGTGCTCGTCCCAGCCTTGACTCGCTACGCGAGTTCGGCTCCACTCCCGGTCTATCCCCCTTCCGTCGTGCAGTCTCCCCAGATCACCCCAATATCGGCCATGCTTCCCTACATGCGTCAGGGGACCATCCACACAAACCTACCATTAACTTGACCCTCGCACCTCCGCTTCCACCCACGGACCTGCAGCCTCAGCGAACTAAAAAGCTGTTTTCCAGAATGTTCAAGAGAAAGGATGCAGCTTCACCATTGTCTATTGCAGTTCCCCTTCCCGATGGGATTTCTTCCCCTCAACCTTCTCCGTTTCGCAATAGTGCTCGCCGTTCCGACGAAGCTCCCGTGTCACTTCCCGATACCCCTCACCACCACGATGCCTGGCCATCGCTTGCAAGTACCACCGCTTCTCAAACAGTCGTCCTTGGCGTTTATTCCACCCTTTATCCACCCGTCAGTAACCCCAAGGGTCGTCCCACCAAATACATCTGGGTTGTCCGAAAGTGGCTCAAGGGAACTGATACTAGTATTTTAAATGGCATGATGGGCAAGCTCAGCGTCGGTGCACGCGATGCGAGTGCATCCAACACGCCGCATATTGAGCTTCGTTTTGAGTGGTCCAGGGGGCAGAAGAAGGGGAGTGGTCGCAAATCACGTGCAGATAAGAGTTCAAACTCTCGCGACAGTCATAGTCCCGCTCGCCGTCGGACGCCGAGCAACACCTTGCCGCGGTTCACATCTCAAACTCTCAGCCCAGACGTGCTCGATCACCGGAGTTCCATTATTTCACACAATAGCTCTGGCTCAGATACCGCGACTAGCTTGGCTAGTAGTGCACATCGACATGCCGAGGAGTCAGATGAAGAGAGTGATCCTGAGGACTCGGAGACACCCTGGATGTGTATGGTGGCCGTACAACGACTGGGACAACCGCCACAATACCACCAGAACGGCGTGCGAGAGCACGTCATTCGTCTCAAAGTCGCCACCCTTGCACCTACGCCACATCACCCCAAGGTCGTCGGTTTGCTCAAGATGCCCTTCCCGCTATCCGACATCGAACTGGAGCCTCTCGCGGTTTGTCGTCGTCACGTGACCGCGCAAGGCATCAGCAAGACGACGACGTCCAACGTGGGCGAGTTGGTCCTGACCGCAGAGGAGATCAAGGACACCGTCTCGTCCACTGCCCTCTGGCTGGTTGTCCGGGAAGCCTTTGGTGGCGTCGGCAGAGAACGAAAAAAGGGTAAATCCTGATCATCTCCGTCCGCGATTTGGGGCACTTTTCCCCCGTCATTTATCCATTTTGGTGAGGTCAATTACGCCTTACTCGTGCAGGTTTCGTTTGCCGCATCCATCATATTTATGCGCTTCCATATCCCGCTTCGATTTCCTCCACAGCTATTTCCAATACACGCTCTCTTTTCATCTTGTGGAATCACAGCTGCTCTTGACTCACTACTCATCCATTTGTACTCGTAGCTGACACACGCGCCACTACCCATGCACGTTCACATTTTCCCCCCTCCTTTCACAATTTTTTCATGCGCACCCGCTTGCTTGGATCTACGCACGGCATGTACCGAGACAAAATGAATGCATCACAACGCTAGGCGATTGTGGCACCAAATGGTTTGCGTGGCTTAGAGTTGACGTGTTTATGTATGATAAGTGGCTTTCTTGCTTGACGGAGTGGGGACACCAGATGAGTCCCCCGGGGAGATGCGATGCGGGCTCGAAAGGACCTGGCCGTTCGGACCGGACCGTTCCTCGGTGCGGACTCTGTTGGCGTTGTGGCTGCCCAAAAACCATCCGACGACCAGTAGTGGAGTGTGTACCGGAGATGACCGCCGACCCAGTTTTATGCATACAGTCGGCGGTGTGCTCGTGCACGTCCATACGCCCATTCCCATCACGATTGATTCGCGACAATTCGCGTCGGGGCCGAAAGTCGCCAAGACGTTTCCCCCGTGCAAAAACGTCGAAAAAAACACCGCGCGGTTGGAGGATGTACGAGCTGTTCGGAGAGCAAGAGTTTAGAAATCGGATCTAGACGGGGCGCATTAGCGTAATCCGAGGCTTCGTGGTGTCGGAGCCGAGCTGCCGTGCAACGCGCGTTCCATCGAAGAAGGTAGGGGCCGGGAGTGACGCAACGCGCGGAAAGTGAAACATGACCATGAGAGGACAGTGGAACACGCCGACCCCGGAAGAACAGAAGCCGATGCAAGAATTTGGCTGAGTCAGCTCATGGGAGAGAATCCCGCCATAGCCTTGGGCTTTCCCACGTCGGGTCGTCGGGAGGATCCACAGACGGATGAAAGACCCGCGTGCGTACCATGCGCGTTCAAGGACAAGTCACGAACGATGCATCCAGGGATGCCGTTGTCTGGTAATTTCAGAGACACAACTTGAGCATCGACTTGTCGTGCTGCCAGTGGGCAACCATTGCATAGGTCCGTCGGCACCGCGGCTGTCGGTCGAGGAACGTATTCTCCACTAGGGTCGCGACGAAGTGAGAGTAGAGGCCTTGCCATCGGCGTTATGCGCCAAGGTTATCGATCCCCGATGGAGAAACACACATCTACTTGAGCTTGGATTACATATCTTTGGTAACTCGGCGGGGCAGTGTCGTCGCGCGAAAAACGCGGGGCTGGAACGAGACCGCCCAGAAGTCGATTGCGGGTGT
>JBBPRF010000813.1:0-14874 GCA_038092875.1 Lanmaoa pseudosensibilis | reverse complement strand
GTGGAGTCGGGAGAGGATGACCTGTGTAGTGCTGGGCGACCTGCGCCTGTTGGTATCCCTCAAACAATGGCGGAATGTAACGACCTTGGTCGTAGTCCCATGTCCACTGTTGCCTAACCTGAGGCGGGGGGGGGTTGTTGGTATGGATTCGACGGGCAATTGGGCTTGATATGCCCAGGTTTCCCACAAAGAAAACAGGTCCTTGTGTCAGGATGAGGTCCCGGTGCAGCCTGCTGCACTCCTATTTCCATTGGGGCACCACGGCCTGGTTGAATTCCAGTTGCCGTAAACTGGGGACGCGACGGCAGGGGAGCGGATGAAGGATGATATGGGCCCAAAGGCCACAGAGGAGGGAGCCGAGGGAAGTGGGTGGGAGGGCCTCGTTTGACCGTGAGCTGCTCCATAGCTCAGCCTACTTGTCAGCATGCGTCAGCCAACATGTCATACTCCTCATAGAGGAGGTGAGGGTGATTGAGGGTCACCCTTTCATAGACACAGTAGTCAACCGCTTTTTTGAGGAGTGAGCATGCGTGGTAGTTCTCAATACCAGCTTCCTTTCATAAGACCTCAAACCTTTGCAGGAAAAGGTCGATTGGGTGCCTATTTTGTTGAAGGGCCTCAAGCTTCCAGAGAGACTTGTGGGCAAGAATGTCAATCCGGAAATACGCTTCGATTTCCTGTTGAAGCAAGACCCATGCTAGCCAGGCCGCTTCTTCTTTTACCCCAGTTACGACATTCGAGGCATTACGGACTTCTGTGGTCTCATCATCGAGGTATTTTTCCAAGGTGATCTGGGCAAATCCCTCGGCCTTCTTCTCGAGACGAGACAGGACAGCTATTGTTCGGAGCTTATCCGATTTCCACAACTGGGCGTCCACCCACAGTCGCATGCGCACCCACCAGATGCGAAATATGTTTCAATCACCATCCCATTTCTCAGGGTCGGCGATCTTCTTGGTGATGTTCGCCTTCTCCTTATTGATGTTTAGGTCGGTGAGGCATTGGACGAGATCGTCAAGGTCTATTTGTCCCGACATATCAGATTACGGGACGGAGGGAGGAATGGGGGCGGAAGTAAGAACGGAGGTGTTCGAGGCGATGGTGTGACACAAAAAATGAGAGTGTGTTTGTGCACTTTTCTATGTGAGACAGCTTGATATCTTCTTTCAGTTGCTTACTGCCTGGTATCTTCCAACCAAGCTCTAGGCAACCTACAAACTTGCAAAATCTGAAGAATCTTCTTCCAAAGGCGACCGCAGAGGCCTTGGTAATTCCTAACTAAAAAAAATCTGTCCAAAGAAAGAAACTATCTAAGAGAAGTCAGGATGGAGGAACCGGATACGCCTGGCTATGGTGGGGGGAATACTGCCCTCGTCAGATGTGACATTATGGGTGATCATGCAAACCTGTTATGATTCATCCAGGACTACCTTTTCTTTCCCTAATCTCATTAGCTATACGCTGTATTCATACGAGTCGTCCGTTCGACTCCCACCTCGTATGTTCTTCTTTCACTTCGCCTCACATGACATTATCCAGTCAGCTATTGCCATTTCCATCACGTGACTCCGCAGTCCGCAGTCATGACATCACCGACTGCACAATTCATTTCTGCTTTTCTATTTGTAATTCTAATAATGCGTCGCCTTATCATTGGCTACTGTTATTGTACAACGCGTCACCCTTTTCCATTTACCATTCTTAGCTATCTGTTCTCATGGTCCGTGCGTGGACTCCTTACGTATAAATACCTGCGCTCTTGCAGCAAAGATCCTTAGCTTAGACCTCCCTTGTCTTACCTTAGTATCTCCGCAATCGACAAGGTCCTTGTCCCTCTCGTCCCTCGTCCCTTGTCTCTTCGCCCGCTATGCGTTCGTCTTTATGACCGTAGATCCCTTGAACCTGAGGACAGTCGGTATCGCCTTAGCGCGTCCGTACTCCGTGCCTAAGTCGTTACTTTGCACTTGATCGCTGGACGACTCACTTCGCCACTTGGACACTTCACGTGCCAGTGGATTCCCCCACGTCACGTGATCGCCTATGCATCCATGAAACACCTTCGAACCCTCGACACTTAGGACCTCCCTATGCCTTCAAGGGCTATGCTAGATCCTACCCGGGTCGAGCGTAACAAAAGGTCTAAGCTCTCCTTGACCGGCTACTCCTACGTAAGCCACCACCATTTCTCACCAACTCCCCTCCGATCCCTGTTGGTGACCTCGTTGCCCTGCTCCCCCGCCTGATTCTACCTCCAAGGATACCACCAAGGAGGACGACTGTCCCTTTGACCTCTTCACTTCCGACCTCACCCTACCTTCACGGGAAGAAACACTAGAAGACACTCAGCTTTCCCACCAGCTCTCTCACTCGCTCTCCATCCCTCACGAGCCCACTCCCCCATCCCCTACTCCCATACAGCATTCTCCTCTCTTTCAGCTCCCCTCTCCACATCCGCCACCACCAAAACCCGCTATGTCCTTGAAACCCGTCGAACTTCGCCTCGGAGTGCCCAAGGCCTTCAATGGATCCTACAACCGAGCTGTTGAATGGGTCAACACCATTGAAACTTACCTTTTGGTTAACGTCAACATGTACAACACCGACGCCAAGAAGGTCGCCTTCGCCCTCTCACATATGACGAAGGGATTTGCACGCACATGGGCCGGAACCTTCCGCCAAACCGCCCTGACCCAGACCCTGGCTAACCTCAAGACCTTCCCTGACTTCAAAACAGCCTTCAAAAAGGCGTTTGAACACCACGACACCATCAGCAATGCTGTTGCCTGGCTCTTCACCATCCGCGTTGTCCCTAAGAAGGACAAACCCTGCACCACCACCTTGATGAACTACATTTCTGAGTTCAAAAACAAGGTTACCCAAGCCCAGATCAAGGATGAAAACGTCCTGATTCGATACTTCGCCTCCGGCATTCCCCCCACGCTCATGACCAAGATCATGGGAATGGACACTGTCCCCACCACCATCGACTCCTGGTATAACAAAGCTGTACACTTCCAGGCCCAATGGGACCGTACCCGCGAAATTGCCCAGGTTAATAAGAAACCTTTGGATGGTTACTCGTCTTTCTCCCCTAGAAGCTCCTCCACCCCTACCAAGGACCCCAATGCCATGGATGTTGACGTCATCCAGGTAAGCAAGCTGACTGATGCGGAATGCCAACATTGCCGCAAGAAAGGCCTCTGCTTCCGTTGTCGTAAACCGGGACACACGTCCCTCAAATGTTCCACCTTCGCCGAGAAGCCGAGGAACAAACGCATCAATAAGGTTGAAGAAGAGACGCTTCCGAAGCTTGAAGAGGTTGAGGACAATGACGATGAAGAAAACGTTCGTCATGTATCTTTCCTTTCAGATTTTTAAATCGGGGATCTGCTTTGACGCCAGACTCCCCTTCTCCCCATAGTGGTGTAACCATATCATCTCTTGTAACTAAGGCAATAGAAATCGCCATTCAAGTCATCATACCTTCGCACATGCTCAAAGCCGTCGACACTTGTGCCCTCATCGACAGTGGGGCAAGCATCAATTGCATGAATTGGGACTTTGCCAAGAAGAACTCTTTCCCTATTGAGAAACTCAAGGAACCCCTCTGAGCCCAGAACGTGGATAGCTCCTACAACAAAAGTGGCGACATCCGACATGGCGTCACCCTTTTTATTAATATAGAAGGTATCGCCCCCCGCGTTCTTTTCCACCTAATGTCCCCCAAGGACAATATCATCCTCAGAACCCCCTGGCTCTCTGCCGTAAACCCCCAGATTGACTGGACCAAATGGACCATCTCCGTCACAGAATCATCCGATCAATCAAAAGAACTCTACACCTCGCATGTCGCCGACGTCAAACGACATGACACCCATTACTGGATACCACCTCCCACACCACCTCACCACGTCAACGTCTTTGCCACCGAACAAGAAAAACTCTTCTCCTACAACGGGTGAGAGGAAGAGAACCAGTTTCTCTCCCGTGCCATGGGCAACCGCGCCCTCTACTGAACCATCCGGTTCGGATCCCGTTACGTACCCCTCAGATCAGCCCGAGTTGCCAGGCTTACCCAAGCCACAGAACTCGCTATCTCCACTGGGAAGGATAAACCCAAAACCACGCTCCCTCCGGCATACTCCGAATTCACCTCAGTCTTCTCAAAAGAAGCGACCGACCACGTTCCTCCCTCTAGGCCCTACAACCACGAGATAAACCTCAAAGAAGGTTTTACTCCGAAGATAGGGAAACTCTATCCCTTAACTCCCAAAGAACGCACTGCCACTGAAGCCTTCCTGGACAAGAACCTCACCGCAGGAAAGATCTGTCCCTCGAACTCTTTCCAAGCCTCGCCCTTCTTCTTCGTCAAAAAGAAGGACGGAGAACTACGCCCTTGCCAAGACTATCGTTACGTCAACGAGCATACCGTTCGGGATGCCTACCCCCTACCTTTAATCTCCGACCTCATTGACAAATTAAAGGACACCAAGGTCTTCACCAAGTTCGATGTCCGCTGGGGATATAACAATGTCCGCATCAAAGACGGTCACCAATGGAAAGCAGCGTTCGTTACCCACAAAGGACTGTTTGAACCAATGGTAATGTTCTTCGGTCTCTGTAACTCCCCCGCCACGTTTCAACGGTTCATGAATGACTCCTTCCGCGACATGATCGCAGAAGGCTGGCTCGTCATCTATATGGACGACCTTCTTATCTTCTCCCCTGATGAAAAGACCCACGAGGAACACACGAAGCGTGTCCTCCAACGTATGACAGAACTCGATCTCCATCTCAAACTGGAGAAATGCAAATTCGCTACCACCGAGGTTGACTACCTCAGCCTCATCATCAAACCCAGCAAACTCGCCATGGACCCCGTCAAACTCGAGGGTATCTCCTCTTGGCCCATACCTACGACAGTCAAGGAAGTCCACTCCTTCCTTGGCTTTGCCAATTTCTACCGCCGCTTTATCCCAAGCTATTCTAATATTGCTTGTCCCTTGATCAACCTCACCAAGAAATCGCTCCCTTGGTCTTGGACTCCCATGTGTCAAGAAGCGTTCACCGCCCTGAAACACCTCTTCCTCTCTGAACCGGTATTGCACATGCCGGATCTTGCCACCCCCTTCGCCATTGCCACCGACGCCTCACGGAACGCCACCGGAGGTATTCTCCTGCAAGCCGACTCCAATGGAGATTGGCATCCCTGCTCCTACCTGTCGCAGTCCTTGTCCCCCGCAGAATGTAACTACGACATCTATGATCGCGAACTCCTCGTGGTCATCCGTGCCCTCAAATCGTGGAGACACTATCTCCATGGATCTCAATTCCCCGTCCAGGTTTTCACCGATCACAAGAACCTGTCGTATTTCCGATACCCCCAAGCCCTCAACCGCCATCAAGCCCACTGGCTCCTTGATCTGGTGGACTTTGATCTCAAAATGATCCACGTTCCCAGATCCCACCTTGCGGGCCCTGATGCCCTCTCCCGCTGCTGCGATCACTTCCCCTGGTCTGACCCGGATAATCAAGCCGTCACTCTCCTTCCCCCATCTATCTTTGTCCATGCCATCAACACTGCCCTCGCTGACAAAGTCGCAGCAGCCTCTGCTGGCAACCCCCTCGTCCTCCAACATCTTCAATCGATCAACGAGGACATCCCTGCCGCCTTTCGCTCCCATCTCTCCGACTGGCAGATGGAAGGTTCCGTTTTAATGTACAAGGGCCGCGTATACGTTCTGGACTCTGGGGACTTATGTAGGTCCATTCTCCGCCGCTGCCATGATCATGAGACTGCTGGTCACCCCGGCTTCCTTAAAACCCGACAACTTGTCTCTGCCGAATTCTGGTGGCCTGGCCTTGCCAGCCATGTGCACCACTACATCGAAGGCTGTGCTACTTGCCAGCAAAACAAATCCAATACACACCCCACCGTACCCCCGCTCTCTCCGATCAAATCCTCCGCTTCGCGCCCATTCCAGCAGATCTCGTATGATCTCATCACGGATCTTCCCGAGTCTTCCTCTCTCGATTCCCTCCTGGTCATGGTAGACCATGGGCTTACTAAGGGGGTAATTCTTTGCCCCACGAAGAAATCCATCACCGCCATGGGAGTAGCCTCCCTCTTTTTCCACAAAGTATACCTCTGCTTCAGCCTTTACGACAAGGTCATCTCCGACTGTGGCCCACAATTCGCCACCGCCTTTGCCAAAGAACTTGGCTGCATTCTTAACTACGACCTCTCCCTTTCTACCGCGTACCACCCTCAAACTGACAGCAAAACAGAACGAGTCAACCAGGAGATTGAAACGTATCTCCGCATCTTCTGTGGTAATAACCCCGGTTCCTGGGCTGACAATATTTCCCATGCCGAATTCGCTCACAATCACCGCCCCCACTCTGTTACCAACCAATCACCGTTCTATCTCATGATGGGATATGAACCCCATGCCCTTCCCTTGGTAATCGCCGAGTCTTCTCTTCCCGCAGTAACTTCTCATTTGAAATCACTAACCGCCACCCGTGATGAAGCCCTAGCCTCCCATGAACTCGCCTGTCAGACTATGGCTGCCCGTACTCACCAGAAATTCACACCGTTCAAGCTTGGGGACAAAGTATGGCTTGAAGCCCGCAACCTCAAATGCTCCATTGTCAACCCAAAGTTCGCCCCGAAATGCGAAGGACCTTTTACCATCATGAAGGTCCTATCCCCGATCACCTATAGACTCCGAATTCCCACAACGTGGAAGATCCATCCGGTCTTCCATGCTTCTCTTCTTACGCCCTACCATGAGAACACCATCCACGGATGGAATATCCCAAAACCCCCACCTGATCTTATCAATGGGGAAGAAGAATACGAAATTGACTGGATCTTACACCACCGCGGAACACCGTGATCCCACTCCTTCCTGATCCGATGGAAGGGATACACCGCCGAAGATGACTCATGGATCCCCGAACGGGACTTGAAAAATGCCAGCTCCGCCTTAACCACTTATAAAAAGCTTCACCCATCCGTCTTCTCCCCCCAGCGCTCTTGAACCAGCACTACCATCACCGTCTCCCAAATGGCCATTGAAACCTCCTCCGTCTCCATTTCCACCGTTTCCTCCATCGTCTCCTCACCACTCCAGAATGTCTCCCCTGTCAAAGCCAATGCCACCCTTCCTAGCCCTCCGCCTTCTTATCGCAGCTCTGCTCCTCCCTCTGAGCGAGCTTATTCCCCGACTTCATCCGTGGATATTACTACCAATGCTCCAACTGCTGAGCAACCTCTCCCTCCTGCTCCTGTCCCTCTTACACCAGTATCTGTCACTACTTTACAGGATGCTATTATGTCAGTAGATGTTCCCCTCTTCGCCAACCGCCTCCACGAAGACCCTCCCACCGGTGACGATATCGTCCTCCTCTCAGTCCTCCTCCACAACCCTCGCATCGCCTCTCACATTGAACATTTCATCAAGACCGGTTCCCCCCTCAATGCACTTTATGGTGCTTACCTACAGAACGAAACCATTATCATGCACGCCAGTGTTCCTTCCTCCCATGCCGAAGTCACTCTTCGGGATCACTTCATCCTTGACGATGCCCGTGATGTCCAAGCGCAATTATACATTGCCATGTACCAACTAGATATGCTTCCCTTCCTGGTCGACATCGACCGTTACCTCTTAGACCTCGCCTCCCGCGTCCATCCTCTTACTGAGGATATAGCCACCCTCATCGCTACCCGTGAACAAGCTGCCACCGTCTCGGCCGGACACGAAGCCGCCATTCGTGTTGGCCACCACCTCCCAATTTCCAATCCACCTGAACCCATGCGCCCTGCCATCATCCCCAAAGAAGAAGAAGAACCCCCGGTCGAACACATTGACCCCGCATACTTAGAATGAGAACCACGTGAACCAGAGATCCCGTCCGCCTCATCCTCCCCTCTCGACGTACACACCCAAGAAGCCGTACATAGCATTGAGACCCGCAATTTTCATCCCTCGCCCCTCGCTCCTTCCAACCCACGGTACCCTCTGGCATGCTTTCAATGCCGAAGCCTCGGACATATGAAACAGGACTGTCCCACCTACAGTTGCCCATTCTGTCTTGCCTTTGCCCCGGGTTACAATCAAACTCAATGCCAAAACTACTGGTGTTCCCAGTGTGGACGACGAGCACCCGGTCACCACGCTGATGTATGCATCTGGCGTCGTCGTGACCACACCACGCCCTCCTCTTCCTCCTCTTCTTTTTCACACCAGTCCTTTCACCCCCGCACACGGACCTCCTTCAACAGCTCCCGGGGGTTAAACAGATCTCGTCGCTCGTCAGGACACTCTCGTCCTATCCCTATCCCTCCACCTATCGAGACTGAGCATCTCAACGATGTCTACGTAGACAACGACCCCTTCAATGATGTGGCTTATGCCAACATGACTGGTTCTCCATGAATTAGTCTTAGTGGGACTTCGACGGTAACGGGGGGGTAATGTTATGATTCATCCAGGACTACCTTTTCTTTCCCTAATCTCATTAGCTATATGCTGTATTCATACGAGTTGTCCGTTCGACTCCCGCCTCGTACATTCTTCTTTCACTTCACCTCACGTGACATTATCCAGTTGGCTATTGCCATTTCCATCACGTGACTCTGCAGTCTGCAGTCATGACGTCACCGACTGTGCAATTCATTTCCACTTTTCTATTTGTAATTCTAATAACGCATCGCCTTATCATTGGCTACTGTTATTGTACAACGCGTCACCCTTTTCCATTTACCATTCTTAGCTATCTGTTCTCATGGTCCGTGCGCGGACTCCTTACGTATAAATACCTGCGCTCTCGCAGCAGAGATCCTTAGCTTAGACCTCCCTTGTCTTACCTTAGTATCTCCGCAATCGACAAGGTCCTTGTCCCTCTCGTCCCTCGTCCCTTGTCTCTTCGCCCGCTATGCGTTCGTCTTTATGACTGTAGATCCCTTGAACCTGAGGACAGTCGGTATCGCCTCAGCGCGTCCATACTCCGTGCCTAAGTCGTTACTTTGCGCTTGATTGCTGGATGACTCACTTCGCCACTTGGACACTTCACGTGCCAGTGGATTCCCCCGCGTCACGTGATCGCCTATGCGTCTGTGAAACACCTTCGAACCCTCGACACTTAGGACCTCCCTACGCCTTCAAGGGCTATGCTAGATCCTACCCGGGTCAAGCGTAACAGAACCCGCCCCTCATAGCGTCAAAGGGGATATGGACTGTTAGGCACTCAATAGACAATGGGGGCTTGTGCACTATGCCCAGCAGCAACATTATCCATATTTATGATGGCGGATGACCATATATGCAAGTGTTTCGCTGGGTGCTTTTCCCGCTAGCGTCAAGTGCTGGTTCCTCTTGTTCCCTTAGCTCTGGGACCCGAGTGTTGTGTATGACAGTCTAATCCAAGTGTTATGACTTTATTGTGAACAACAAAACCACAAGGCTTGGGACTATCTTGCAGCGTACACAGCTACTGGCACAAAGAGATTGTGGAGCTTTCACCCACGTTCAACACCGGCCTACAAGGTGGATGTACACCAGGCAATGACCAGAGGTGGTAAACAAAGTGGATTAGACTGGGAAATCCAGTCATATGTGTCTAGCTTATATATGTTACAGGATTGCGCATGGACCATGCTGTGCGTGAGATAAACTGCTAAGTATAGTAAGATGAAAGAAGCGTTCATGTGAATGACAGCGTGAGATATGGAGTGGAGATAACTGTGGGAATAGATAAGGTGTGAAAGGAACAGAGATTAAAACCATGAGGCATGTCACATGATTAGGTCTAGACCATGGTCATGTGATTGTTTCTCACGATCACATGTACTAGTCACGTGACTGGTAAAGGTGAAATGATAAGTTCGAAAAAGTTTGAAAATATTCATATTATAACACTAGAGGGGGGGACGTGGTTGGTCGCTTCTTTTGAGAAGACTGAGGCAAATTTGGTGTATGCCAGGGGAAAAGTGGTCTTAGGCTTATCTTTCCTGGTGGAGATGGCGAGTTCTGTGGCTTGGGTAAGTCTGGCAACTCAGGTGGACCCAAGAGGGGCATAACAAGATCCAAACCGAATGGTCCGGTACAGGGCACGATTACCCATGGTGAGAGAGAGGAATTGGTTTTCTTCTTCCCATCCATTGTAGGAGAAGAGTTTCTCTTGTTCGGTGGTGAAGATGTTGACGTGGCAGGGAGGTGCTGGTGGTGGTACCCAGTAATGGATGTCGTATCGCTTGACATCAGTGACGTGGGAGGAGTAGAGTTCTTTAGACTGGTCGGAGGATTCTGTGATGGAAATGGTTCGTTTTATCCAGTTGATCTGGGGATTTACGATAGAGAGCCATGGAGTTCAAAGGATGATGTTGTCTTTGAGGGACATGAGGTGGAAAAGAATGTGGTGGGTGATACCCTCTATATTAATGAAGAGGGTTATGCCGTGTTGGATATCGCCACTTTTGTTGTAGGAGCTATCTGCGTTCTGAGCTCGGGGGGGTTCCTTGAGTTTCTTGATGGGAACAGAGTTCTTCTTGGCGAAGTCCCAATCCATGCAGTTGATGCTTGCCCCACTGTCAATGAGGGCACAAGTGTTGATGGCTTTGAGCGTGTGCGAAGGTACGATGACTTGAACTGTGATTTCTATTGCCTTGGTTACAAGAGAAGATACAGTTCCACCACTATGGGGAGAAGGAGAGTCTGGCGTCAAAGCGGATCCCCAATTCAAAAATCCGAAAGAAAAGAAACATGACGGATGTTTTCTTCATCGTCATCATCCTCAACTTCTTCTAGCTTAGGAAGTGTCTCTTCTTCAACCTTATTGACATGTTTGTTCCTCGGCTTTTCGGTGAAGGCAGAGCATTTGAAGAACGTGTGTCCCAGTTTATGGCAGCGGAAGCAGAGGCCTTCCTTGCGGCAATGTTGTCATTCCGCATTGGTCAGCTTGCTTACCTGGATGATGTCAACATCCATGGTGTTGGGGTCCTTGGCGGGAGCGGAGGAGCTTCTGGGGGAAAAAGAGGAGTAACCGCCTGAAAGTTTTTTGTTCACCTGGGCGATTTCGCGAGTGTGGTCCCATTGGGCCTGGAAATGTACAGCTTTGTTGTACCAGGCGTTGATGGTGGTGTGGACAGTGTCCATTCCCATGATCTTGGTCATGAGTGCAGGAGGGATGCCAGAGGCGAAGTATCAGATCAGGACATTTTCATCCTTGATCTGGGTGAGGGCAACCTTGTTTTTGAACTCCAAAATGTAGTTCATCAAAGTGGTGGCACAGGGTTCATCCTTTTTAGGAATGACGCGGATGGTGAAGAGCCAGGCAACAGCATTGCCAACGGTGTTGTGGTGTTCAAACGCCTTTTTGAAGGCCGTTTTGAAATCAGGGAAGGTCCCGAGGTTGGCTGGGGTCTGGGTCAAGGCAGTTTGGCGGAATGTTCCAGCCCAAGTGCATGCAGATCCCTCAGTCATATAAGAGGGGGTGAATGCAATCTTCTTGGTGTCAGTGTTGTACATGTTGACGTTAACCAAAAGGTAAGTTTCAACGGTGTTGAGCCATTCAACAGCTCAGTTGTAGGATCCATTGAAGGCCTTAGGTGCTCCAAGGCGAAGTTCAATGGGTTTAAATGACATAGTGGGTTTCGGTGGTGGTGGATGCAGAGAGGGAAGCTGGAAAAGAGGGGAATGCTGTATGGGAGTGGGAGATAGGGGAGTGGGCTCACAAGGGATGAAGAGCGAGTGAGAGAGCTGATGAGATAGCTGGGTGTCTTCAAGCATTTCTTCCCATGAGGATAGGGTGAGATCCAAGGTGAAAAGATCAAAGTGAGAGTCATCCTCCTCGGTGGTGTCCTCAGAGGTAGAATCAGGTGCGGGAGTGGGGCAACAAGGTCGCCAACAGAGATCAGAGGGGAGTTGGTGAGAAATGGTGGCGGCTTACGTAGGAGTAGCCGGTCAAGAGACCTTAGACCTTTTGTTACGCTCAACCTGGATAGGATCGGATGTAGCCCTTGAAGGCATAGGGAGGTCCTAAGTGTCGGGGGTTCGAAGGTATTTCACAGACATGTAGAGCAATCACATGGCATGGGGGAATCCACTGGTACGTGAAGTGACCAAGTGGTGAAGTGAGTTGTCCAGCGATCAAGCACAAAGTGATGACATAGGCACAGAGTACAGATGCACTAAGGCAATACCGACCGTCCTCAGGTTCAAGGGATCTACGGTCACAAAGGCGAACGCGTAGCGGGCGACGGGCGATGGGTGACGGAGACGAGGGGATGAAGGGACAAGGACCTTGTTGATTGCAGAGATGCTAAGGTAAGACAAGGGAGGTCTAAGCTAAGGATCTTTGCTGCGAGAGCGCAGGTATTTATATATAAGGGATCCGTGCACGGACCATGAGAAAGAGTAACTACGAATGGTAAGTGGAAAAGAGTGATGCACCATACAATAAGGGACACCAATGAGAAAGTGATGCGTCATTAGAATTACAAATAAGAAAGACAGAAATAGAATGCACAGTCAATGGCGTCATGACTGCGGACTGTGGAGTCACATGATAGAAACAGCAATAGCCAACTGGATAAGGTCATGTGAGGTGAAGTAAAGAAAGAAAGTGTACGAGAGGGGAGTCGAATGAGCAACTCATATGAATACAGCGTATAGCTAATGAGGTTAGGAAAAGAAAAGGTAGTCCTGGATGAATCGTAACACCTTGTAGTGTAACTGGGAGATGAATGGTTCTTTCATTCTGGGAGGCTACAAGTACATTATCTATGTTAAGGAGAGAAGACGTTGGGGCAACTCTCCTTTTTAAAAATTCTTTGCTTTCTGGATGTGCTCCAGGGATACCATGATAGAAGCTATCTCCTCTGATGGTTCTTCATAACATGTCTTGAGTATGAATAAAATCTCCATCTCCTCCTTCCCAGAGATCTTGAACAAGTTGACATACTCATCTAACTAAGAGCAGGGCGGTGGGGTCTCCTTGATAGTGGAGGCACGGATGTGTTGTGGATTTCTTGGGAATGGTTTCGAGGGAAACTTAGAGCAGTTCGTACTGTTGTGGCCCACCTAGCAGCAGCGGAAGCAGTGGCCTTCCTTGATACAATGAGCTTGTTCAACTGGGGTGAGCTTCTTGATTGTGGTGGTGGTGTCAATGTCCATGGCATTGGGATCTCTTTCCAAGGTACGAGTGAAGGATGAAGGGGTGAAGCGTCCCTTCTTCAAGGCGAGGATGCACATTTTCTGACCATGGAAGGTCTTAGCATGTTCGATCCACTTGTTGATGGTGGTGGGGATCGAGGACATAGAGAGAATCATGGTGGCAAGTTGCTGGTCTAGGCCAAGTGAGAATTGGTCAATAAGAGTAATGTAATCTGTAATACCTGCTTTGGCAGCGAGGTTCTGAAAGTCGGTGATGTACTGTTGGAAACCATCATTGGTGGTTCCATCTGCGAAGCAGGAGGACTTCTGAGTGAGCTTGGTGAGTTCAAGGCGGGCAGTGGCTTTGGTATCGAAGGGGTAGAATGTGGATTTGAAGTTAGAGCAGAAGTCTGGGAACGTCTTGCCTGTGGTGATGGATTAATCTGCCATCTTATCGTACCACATCTCAGCAAAGTTGGCTCCTCAACTCTCGCTCATCTTGTTGAGGGTCGTCATGATCTTGTCATTGTCAGAGACATACAGGGACTGGTTCAAGGCGAAGTAGGCCTTCATAGCCTTGATCCATCTGGACATGTCAGCAGGTTTGCCTGAGAAGTCGGTGGGGAGAGCAGCTTTAAGCTCGGGTACTTTGGACATGGTGGGGGCTGGGGTCAAGGGTGGGGGCTGGGGCAAGGAGGCTCCCAAAGCGAAGGAGGGTACATAGTTTCGTTGGGTGATGCTGGGGATACTGAGGATTGCTGGAAGTTGCGATGACGCTGTTTGTGGGGTGCTAGGAGTGGTGTTGTCTCCGAGCTCAATGTCTTCATCCTCTTCAGGAGAGGGTGCTATGGGTTGACATTCTCAATGTCCAAAGTGACTCATGGTGGTAATGGTGGGAGCCCTTCACCTAGAAAGGTGGGGCTGAAGAGATTCTTGATCTTTTGTTATGTGAAGTGTACGACAATGGGAATACTCCTAAGAAGTAGCACTAGATGGGTGATACTCATGAAGAGACCGATGTTTGCTAGCCTACAGGGATAAGGAGTTTAAAGGATGAGGGAAGTCAAATGAGGATTGACTTAGGACACAAGGTTCGAGGTGGTTCAAGATAACACTTGTATTGCATAGATCAAGAATGAGGAGTACAGATAGTAGATGTACAGATTATATAGTGTTGACCAGCGTGCACAGACCAAGAGATACAAAAGATGTAAATGGAAAAGAAGATCATAGAAACTCGTGGAAAGTGGGAAAGACTAGCTGTTGTGAGAGAAGCAGCGGAGAAGGTGTAAGTCCATTGATAAGGTCAATGGAAAAGACAAAAGAAGTATGGAGAGGCAGTGTTTGTGAGTAAGAGATAAGCGGCATGAGGTCAGGTAGGGGTGTCTCTCCAAGTCGTGTGAGTACCATGTATAAGGAAGAGTAGCATACAAGAAGAAAGAAGGAAAATTGTAATAGCCTCTTCACCCTAACACCATTTGTCACCACTTGAAAAAGTCTGGGATGAAGGCTGTAGTCAAGTCCAAACACCCTCTACTATCTGCTAAGCATTGCAAGGCTTGCTTGGACTTTGCAATTGCTCACAAGAATTGGACTATAGAGAATTGGAAGAAGGTCATATGGTCTAATGAGACCAAAATCAATCACCTAGGCTCAGATGGGCACAAATGGGTGTGGAAAAAGCCAGGTGAGGGGCTTAGTGACAGGCTAG
>JBBPRF010000812.1:0-14905 GCA_038092875.1 Lanmaoa pseudosensibilis | reverse complement strand
ACTAGAGCTGCAGTACATGAGTCTAGGAGTAAATACTAAGCAAGAAATAACTCACCTCAGCTGCTGCCTAAGATGGGCAAGAACAACTGAGGTGCTTATGGGTGTAGAAAGAATATAAGTAGTATGTGGTGGAGGCACACTCATACCTCAATAAGTGTCAGGGAAGAGGCATTATCAAATGTATAGTAATAGGTATGTAAGAAACATTACCAAGTAATAGTCATACTGAAAAAAGGTCTGGAAGTGAAAGTTCTGGAAGTGGTTTTGGTGCTTCCAAGACTGGAAAAGTGGGAAGCAATTCTGGAAGTGGTTCCAATGGTTCTGAGTCTGGAAGAGCTCAGGAAAATTCCGGAAGTGGTTTTGGAATGGAAGGCTTTCCTCCTGAGTGTTCTGGAAGAGCTGGAACCTCGGAAGCAGGTATTTTGTCAATTGGTATGATATAACAATACTATTGGAAGTAAAGACCTTCAATAGCACAGGGACAAGAAGGGATGTGAACACTTGATGGAAGGCTCACCAAGTATAAGGTAATGTTGAAATAACAAGTTATGTATATGAAGAGGATGCCTATGGCACTTACCAGAGGGGATGCTGACAAAATACCTGCTTCCAAGGTTCCAGCTCTTCTGGAACACTCGGGATGAAAGCCTTCCATTCTGGAACCACTTCCGGAATTTTCCCATGCTCTTCTGGACTCGGAACTACCAGAACCACTTCAGGAATTGCTTCCCGCTCTTCCAGACTCGGAACCACCAGAACCACTTCCGGAACTTTCACTTCCAGGCCTTTTACGGTATGACACTATTGCTCAGTAATGTTTCTTACATACCTCTTACTATATATTTGGTAATATCTCTTCCCTGACACTTATTGAGGTATGAGTGTGCCTCCACCACATACTACTTATATTCTTTCTACATTCATAAGCACCTTAGTTGTTCTTGCCCATCTTAGGCAGCAGCTGAGGTGAGTTATTTCTTACTTAGTATTTACTCCTAGACTCATGTGCTGCAGCTCTAGTCTCTACTAGGTAAATACAGTTGTTCTTGCCCATCTTAGGCAGCAGCTGAGCTCTAGTCTCTACTAGTCTCTACTAGAGTTTTGACAGGTTATGAGCCCTGCTTGTGCCCAATAATTGAACAACTCACCTACTCATGCATCCCTCAGTGCACTCTCCATTTTCAACAGACTTCAGCTATCAGCTACTAGCTATTAGTCATGTGACACCACTGTCAGAAAATAAATTCTTCTTCTGCCAACCTCACCCTGTTCTGTCATCCAGCATGACATCAGATATTATCCAGAATGATGAAATCCTAACCAGACCTGAAACTTTCCCATTATGGAAGGTCAAGGTCACCCACAAACTTCAAAGTGGAAAAGTCTATGGAATCACTTCCGGAGCGGACTTAAGACCTACCCTTGGATTTGCTGGAGCAACAGCTTCCGACATCTATGACTGGCAGGAACATAATGAAATAATCCATGCCTACTCACTGTCTGAGCAAAATGACAGTGGGAGAAATACATTTATCATTGACTCCAGAGCATCATTGTTACACTTGACCCAGGTAGGATCGGACGTAGCCCTTGAAGGCATAGGGAGGTCCTAAGTGTCGGAGGTTCGAATGTATTCCACAGATGCGTAAGCGGTCACGTGGCGTGGGGGAATCCACTGGCACGTGAAGTGACCAAGTGGCGAAGTGAGTCATCCAGCGATCAAGCGCGAAGTAACAACATAGGCACGGAGTACGGATGCGCTAAGGCAATATCGACCGTCCTCAGGTTCAAGGGATCTACGGTTGCAAAGGCAAATGTGTAGCGGGTGACAGGCGACAGGCGACGGAGACGAAGGGACAAGGACCTTGTCGATTGCAGAGATGCTAAGGTAAGACAAGGGAGGTCTAAGCTAAGGATCTCTGCTGCGAGAGCACAGGTATTTATACATAAGGAGTCCACGCACGGACCATGAGAAAAGGTAACTAAGAATGGAAGTGGAAAAGGGTTAATGTGTCGTACGATAAAAGGAGCCAATGGGAAGACAACGCGTTACTAGAATTACAAATAGAAGGGCGGAAATGAAATGCACAGTTGATGGCGTTATGACTGCGGACTGTGGAGTCACATGATGGAAACGGCAATAGCTGACTGGACAAAGTCATGTGAGACGAAGTGAAAAGAAAGGCGTATGAGGTGGGAGTCGAACCAGCAACTCATATGAATACAGTGTATAGCTAGAGAAGTTAAAGAAAAAAAAGGTGGTCCTGGATGAATCATAACATTACCCCCCCAATTACTGTCGAAGTCCCACTAAGACTTTCTACAAGGAACCTGTCATGTTGGCATAGGCGACGTCGTCAAAGAGGTCATTGTCTACGTATACGTTGTCAAGATGCTCAATCTCGATAGGCGAAGGGATAGGGATAGGATGAGAGTGTCCTGATGAGTGACAGGATCTGTTTGACCCCTGGGAGCTAGTGGAAGAGGTCCGCATGTGAGAATGAAAGAACTGGTGGAAGGAAGAAGAGGAGGAGGAGGAGGGTGCAGTATGGTTGTGATGACGCCAAATGCATACATCCACATGGTGTCCGGGTGCTTGTTGCCCACATTGGGAGCACCAGTAGTTCTGGCATTGGGTCTGATTGTGGCTGGGGGCAAAGGCAAGACAGAAGGGACAGCGATAAGCGGGGCAATCTTGTTTCATATGTCCAAGACTGCGGCATTGAAAGCACGCTTGAGGATAGTGTGGGTCGGATGGAGGAATAGGAGTAGGATGGAAGTTACGAGTTTCAATGCAATGTAGAGCTTCCTGAGTATGTTCGTCGAGAGGGGAGGACGAGGCGGACAGTGTAGAGGGTTCACATGGTTCGCATTCTAAGTATGCGGGGTCGATGTGTTCGACCGGGGGTTCCTCTTCTTCTTCGGGAATGATGGCGGGGTGCATGGGTTCTGGTGGATTGGAAATGGGAAGGTGGCGACCGATATGAATGGTGGCCTCGTGGCCAGCTGAGATGGCAGCGGCCTGTTCACAGGTGGAGATAAAAGTTGCGAGGTCCTCGGTGAGAGGATGGACATGGGAGGCGAGGTCTAAGAGGTATTGGTCAATGTCGACTAGGAAGGGGAGCATGTCAAGCTGGTACATGGCGATGTACAGCTGAGCTTGGACATCACGAGCGTCGTTGAGGATCAAGCGGTCCCGAAGAGTGACTTTGGTGTGAGCAGAGGGAACGTTGGCATGCATAAGGATGGTTTCATTCTGTAAGTAGGCACCATAGAGTGCATTGAGGGGGGAACTGGTTTCAATGAAATGGTTGATGTGGGAGGCGATGCGAGGGTTGTGGAGGAGGACAGAGAGGAGGACAATATCCTCACTGGTGGGAGGATCTTCACGGAGGCGGTTGGCGAAGAGAGGAACATCTACTGACATAACAGCATCCTGTAAAGTAGTGACAGATACTGGTGTAAGAGGAATAGGAGCAGGAGGAAGAGATTGCTCAGCAGCTGGAGCATTGGTAACAATATCCATGGATGAAGATGGGGAATAAGCTTGCTCAACGGGAGGAGAAGTGCTGTGATAAGAAGGCGGAGGGCTAGGAATGGTGGTGTTGGCTTTGATGGGGGAGACATTCTGGAGTGGTGAAGATATGATGGAGGAAATGGTGGAGATTGAGACAGATGAGGAGGTTTCAATGGCCATTTGGGAGATGATGATGATACTGGTTTAGGAGCGCTGGGGAGAGAAGACAGATGGGTGAAGCTTTTTATACATGTTTAGAGCGGAGCTGGCATTTTTCAAGTCCTGTTCAGGGACCCATGAGTCATCTTCGGCGGTGTATCCCTTCCATCAGATCAGGAAGGAACGGGATCGCAGTGTTCTGCAGTGGCACAAGATCCAGTCAATTTCGTATTCTTCTTCCCCAGCGATAAGGTCTGGTGGCGGTTTCAGGAAGTTCCGTCCATGGACGGTGTTCTCATGGTAGGGCATAAGAAGAGAAGCATGGAAGACCGGGTGAATCTTCCATGTCGTGGGGATTCAGAGTCTATAAGTGATCAGGGATAGGACCTTCGTGATGGTAAAAGGTCCTTCACATTTTGGGGCGAACTTGGGGTTGACAACAGAGTGTTTAAGATTGTGGGCTTCAAGCCACATCTTGTCTTCAAGTTTGAATGGTGTGAACTTTTGGCGAGTTCGGGCGGCCATGGTCTGGTGGGCAAGTTCATGTGAGGCTAGAGCTTCGTTGTGGGCAGCAGTTAGGGATTTCAAATGAGAAGTTACTGTGGGAAGAAAAGACTCGGTGATCACCAAAGGAAGGGCATGGGGTTCATATCCCATCATGAGATAGAATGGGGATTGGGTCGTAACGGAGTAAGGGCAGTGATTGTGGGCGAATTCGGCATGGGAGATGTTGTCAGCCCAGGAACCGGGGTTATTACCGCAGAAGATGCAGAGATATGTTTCGATCTCCTGGTTGACTCGTTTTGTTTCGCCATCGGTCTGAGGGTGGTACGCAGTGGAAAGAGAGAGGTTGTAGTTGAGGATGCAGCCGAGTTCTTTTGCAAATGCAGAGGTGAACTGTGGACCTTGGTCAGAGATGACTTTGTCATAGAGACCGAAGTGGAGGTAAACTTTATGGAAAAAGAGGGAAGCTACTCCCTTGGTGGTGATGGATTTCTTCGTGGGGCAAAGAATCACCCCCTTAGTAAGCCCATGGTCTACCACAACCAGGAGGGAATCGAAGGAAGAGGACTCGGGAAGATCTGTAATGAGATCACACAAGATCTGTTGAAAGGAACGCGAGGCAGACGACTTGATCAGCATGAGCGGCGGTACCATGGGGTGTGTGTTTGACTTATTTTGCTGGCAGGTAGCACAGCCTTCAACATAGTGGCGGACATGGCTAGTGAGGCCAGGTCACCAGAATTCTGTGGAGATGAGCTGCCGGGTCTTAAGGAAGCTGGGGTAACCAGCAGTTTCATGATTATGGCAGCGGTGGAGGATAGACCGGCATAAGTCCCCAGAGTCCAGAACGTATATGCGGCCTTTGTACATCAGAACAGATCCTTCCATCTGCTAGTCAGAAAGACGGGAATGGAAGGCAGCAGGGATATCCTCATTAATTGATTGGAGGCGTTGGAGGACAAGGGGATCGCCAGCAGAAGCTGCCATGACCTTGTCGGTGAGGGCGGTGTCGATGGCACAGACGAAGATGGACAGGGGAAGGAGCATAACGGCCTGATTGTCAGGATCCAACCAGGGGAAGTGATCACAGTGGCGAGAGAGGGCATCAGGGCCCGCAAGATGGGAACCAGGAACATGGATCATTTTAAGATCAAAGTCCACTAGATCAAGAAGCCAACGGGCTTGGCGGTGGTTGAGGGCTTGTGGGAATCAGAAGTACGTCAGGTTCTTGTGATCAGTAAAAACCTGGACAGGAAACTGGGATCCGTGGAAATAGTGTCTCCACGATTTCAGGGCATGGATGACCGTGAGGAGCTCGTGATCATAGATGTCGTAGTTGCATTCCGCGGGGGACAGAGACTGTGACAGATAAGAGCAAGGATGCCAATCTCCGTTGAAGTCGGCTTGCAGGAGAATTTCTCCAGTGGCATTCCAAGAGGCATCGGTGGCGATGGTGAAAGGGGTGGCAAGATCTGGCATATGTAATACCAGCTCAGAAAGGAAGAGGTGTTTCAGGGTAGAGAACACTTCTTGACATGTGGGGGTCCAAGACCAGGGGAGTGACTTCTTAGTGAGGTCGATCAAGGGGCAAGTGATATTGGAATAGCTTGAAATAAACCGTCGGTAGAAGTTGGCAAAGCCAAGGAAGGAGCGGACTTCCTTGACCGTTGTGGGTACGGGCCATGAGGAGATACCCTCGAGTTTCACAGGGTCCATGGCAAGTTTGCCAGGTTTGACAATGAGTCTGAGGTAGTCAACCTTGGTGGTAGCGAATTTGCATTTCTCCAGTTTGAGATGGAGATCGAGCTCTGTCATGCGTTGGAGGACACGCTTAGTATGTTCCTCATGAGTTTTCTCATCAGGGGAGAAGATAAGGAGGTCCATATACATGACGAGCCAACCTTCTGCAATCATATCACGGAAGGAGTTATTCATGAAATGCTGGAAGGTGGCAGGGGAGTTACAAAGGCCGAAGAACATTACCGTGGGTTCAAAAAGTCCTTTGTGGGTAACAAATGCCGCTTTCCACTGATGGCCATCCTTGATGCAGACATTGTTGTATCCCCAGCGGACATCAAACTTAGTGAAGACCTTGGCATCCTTCAGTTTATCAATGAGATCGGAGATCAAGGGTAGAGGGTAGGCATCTTGGACGGTATGTTCATTGACGTAGCGATAGTCTTGGCACAGGCATAGTCCTCTGTCCTTCTTTTTAATGAAGAAGAAGGGTGAGGCTTGGGGGGAGTTCGAGGGATGGATCTTTCCGGCAGCGAGGTTCTCGCCTAGGAAAGATTCTGTGGCGGTGCATTCTTCGGAAGTCAAGGGATAAAGTTTCCCTATCTTCAGGGTGAAACCTTCTTTAAGGTTTATCTCGTGGTCGTAAGGTCTAGAGGGGGGAACGTGGTCGGTTGCCTCTTTGGAGAAGACTGAGGCGAATTTGGCATATGCCGGGGGAAGCATGGTCTTGGGTTTATCTTTCCCGGCAGAGATAGCAAGTTCCATGGCTTGAGTAAGCCTTGTGACTCAGGCAGATCCGAGAGGAGCATAACGAGATCCAAACTGAATGGTCTGGTACAGGGCACGGTTGCCCATGGCATGAGAGAGGAATTGGTTTTCCTCTTTCCATCTGTTGTAGGAGAAGAGTTTCTCCTGCTTGGTGGCGAAAACATTGACGTGGCAGGGAGGTGCAGGAGAGGGTACCCAGTAATGGGTGTCATGTCACTTGACGTCAGCAATGTGGGAAGAGTAGAGTTCTTTTGATTGATTGGAGGATTCCAAAATGGAAATGGTCCATTTGGTCCAGTCGATCTGAGGATTTATGGTGGAGAGCCAGGGGGTTCCGAGGATGATGTTATCTTTGAGGGACATGAGGTGAAAGAGGACATGGTGGGTGATGCCTTCTATATTAATAAAGAGGGTTACACCATGTCAGATATTGCCGCTTTTATTATAGAAGCTATCCATGTTCCAGGCTCAGAGGGGTTCCTTGAGTTTCTTGATGGGGAAAGAGTTCTTCTTGGCAAAGTCCCAATCCATGCAGTTGATGCTTGCCCCACTGTCAATGAGGGCACGAGTGTCAACAGCTTTGAGTGTGTGTGAGGGTACAATGACTTGAACGGCAATTTCTATTGCCTTGGTTACAAGAGAGGGTACAGTTACACCACTATGGAGAGAAGGGGAGTCTGGCATCAGAGCAGATCCCCGGTTCAAAAATCCAAAAGAAAAGAAACACAACGGACATTTTCTTCATCATCATCATCCTCAACCTCTTCTAGCTTTGGAAGTGTCTCTCCTCCAACCTTATTGACACATTTGTTCCTCGGCTTTTCAGCAAAGGTGGAGCACTTGAGAGATGTGTGTCCCGGTTTATGACAGCGGAAGCAGAGGCCTTCCTTGCGGCACCATTGTCATTCCGCATCGGTTAGCTTGCTTACCTGGATGACATCGACATCCATGGTGTTGGGGTCTTTGGTGGGAGCAGAGGAGTTTCTAGGGGAAAAAGAAGAGTAACTGCCCAAAGGTTTTTTGTTAACCTGGGTGATTTCGTGGGTGCGGTCCCATTGGGCCTGGAAGTGTATGGCTTTGTTGTACCAGGAGTCGACAGTGGTGGGGACAGTGTCCATTCCCATGATCTTGATCATGAGCACGGGGGGAATGCCAGAGACAAAGTATCGGATCAGAACATTTTCATCCTTGATCTGAGCAAGGGCGACTTTGTTTTTGAACTCCAAAATGTAGTTCATCAAGGTGGTGGCGTGGGGTTTGTCCTTTTTGGGAACGATGCGGGTAGTGAAGAGCCAGGCAACAGCATTGCTGATGGTGTTGTGGTGTTCAAACACCTTTTTGAAGGCCGTTTTGAAGTCAGGGAAAGTCCCAAGATTAGGCAGTGATTGAGTCAAGGCGGTTTGGCAGAATGTTCTGGCCCAGGTATGTGCAGATCCCTTGGTCATATGAGAGAGGGTGAAGGTGACCTTCTTGGTGTCGGTGTTATATACATCGACGTTAACCAAAAGGTACGTTTCAACGGTGTTGAGCCATTCAACAGCTTGGTCATAGGATCCATTGAAGGCTTTGGGTGCTCCAAGGCGAAGTTCAATGGGTTTCGAAGACATGGTAGATCTCGGTGGTGGTGGATGTGGAGAGGGGAGTTGAAAGAGAGGAGAACACTGTATGGGAGTAGGAGATGGGGGAGTGGGCTTGCAAGGGATAGAGAGCGAGTGAGAGAGTTGATGGAATAACTAAGTGTCTTCAAGCATTTCTTCCCGTGAGGGTAGTAGAGTCAGGTGGGGGAGTGGGGCGACGAGGTCACCAATGGGGATCAGAGGGGAGTCAGTGAGAAATGGTGGTGGCTTACGTAGGAGTAGCCGGTCAAAGAGAGCTTAGATCTTTTGTTATGCTCGACCCGGGTAGGATCAGATGTAGCCCTTGAAGGCATAGGGAGGTCCTAAGTATCAAAGGTTCGAGTGTATTCCACAGATGCGTAAGCAGTCACATGGCATGGGGGAATCCACTGGCACGTGTAGTGACCAAGTGGCGAAGTGAGTCGTCCAGCAATCAGGTGCGAAGTAACGACGTAGGCATGGAGTACAGATGCGCTAAGGCAATACCGACTGTCCTCAGGTTCAAGGGATCTACAGTTGCAAGGCGAACGCATAGCAGGTGACGGGCGACGGAGACAAAGGGACGAAGGGGCAAGGACCTTGTTGATTGCAGAGATGCTAGATAAGACAAGGGAGGTCTAAGCTGTGGATCTCTGCTGCGAGAGCGCAGGTATTTATACATAAGAAGTCCACGCACAGACCATGGAAAAAGGTAACTAAGAATGGTAGTGGAAAAGGGTTAACACATCGTATGATAAGAGGAGCCAGTGAGAGGACGACGCATTTACTAGAATTACAAATAGGAGATTGGAAATGAAATGTGCAGTCGATGGCGTCATGACTGCGGACTGTGGAGTCACATGATGGAAACAGCAATAGCCGACTGGACAAAGTCACGTGAGACGAAGCGAAAAGAAAAGTGTACGAGGTGGGAGTTGAACGAGCAACTTGTATGAATACAGTGTATAGCTAGAGAAGTTAAGGAAAGAAAAGGTAGTCCTGAATGAATCGTAACATTATCGAGGTAATTCTGCTGGTCAATGGAAATGTGGTGACCTTCTCGACATATATTCATTTGGAGGAACTCATGGGATTCCCCGAGATCTTGACATTCCCACTTTTTCATAAAAGCAGCCTTAAGTTTCTCAACTAGGCTCTTTGAGGGACTGCAAAATATTGTGTTGTTGACATATATGATGGTGAGTACAAAGTCTTTTCCTTGCTTGTACACAAATAATCCGGTGTCAGATTTGAGCCATTTAAATTCTAACTCTGTCATAGATTTGTCCAGAGTGTGCCACCAAGTGAGTCCAGCCTGTTTAAAGTCATAAATGGCATGAAGGAGTTTGAGTACCTTGCCTCTGAGGTGGGGAGGTGCAAACCCTTCTGGGAACTCCATGTAGAGTTCTTCTTCCATAATGCCATATAGATAGGTGCTGCGGATATCAAGTCCTGATAAATGCCACTTGTTTGAAGCAGCTAAGGTGAGCATACATCAAACAGTTTCAAATCACACTACAGATGAGAATATCTGGTCAAAGTCTATTTCTTCAACCTGTGAGAAGCTTTTCACTACTAAGCACGCACACTTCTGGCTGTTGGATTTGACATCAAAGACCCATCGATTCTTTATAACCTTTCAGTTACTGGGGTGATCAACAACTTCCCATACCTTGTGTTCTTTGAGCATGATTAGCTCAGTATCACTGTTACAAACTTTCCCTTTGGCTTCGATGACAATCATTCTTCCTTTTGTTTCTCTCTCATGCGACTCAATGTAGACTTCACCTAATCTTTTTGATAGTTTGGTTCTTGAGTACTGATTCCTTTATCTGAAAACCCTTTGAACGGACAGCCTCTTTCCTTTAAAGGGTATTCCCCTTTGTGGAGTCCCTTTGTTTTCCCCTTCCAGTAGTTTGCTGTGGTACACCACTTGGTCCATGCCCCACAGCTCACCCTATACATAAATATGCTGCCCTTTGTACTACTATTCCTCAGCTAGTTCTATGCAATCCAGTGTAGTTTCTAGTCTTCCAGCCTTATTGATTGTGATCTTAAGTGCTGAGACTCCTATTCACTCTATAAGACTTCAACCTACTCCTATAAGTGGTCACTATAGCTAGAAGCTACGCTCCAGTGTAACAAAAGAACTAGCTTGTCCTTATGCCTCTGCTATCTAGCAGAAGCATGAAACCTTGCCCAACATTTCCAGAGTCAGCAGAAGAGGTTATTGCATAGATTCACCTGAACCAGAAGAACCCCTTGGGATTGAGCCACCCAGAGATGAACCCCTTGACAACTTTGACACTCCTCGAGCAAACTCTCCAACACCTATAGACATGGAGATGGCAAACATCCCAGCTAGAAAAACCAAGTTAAAAGCTGGTCTCTCTGACAACTTCTCTGGGGACCCGAATGATGCATCCAGATGGATCTTGGCCATGGTGGCCTATTTAAAGATGAATGAAACCCTCTATAGCGACAATGCTAAACTCCTTGTCTCCCTGAGTAAGATGAGCAAAGGACAAGGAAGAGACTTCTCTGAAGAATGGTACCTAAAACTCTCAGACGAAGAAATCAAAGAGGATGACAAAACATTCACCAAGATGGTGGAGGACTTTAGGAAAACCTTTTTCCCCTATGACATAGCTGTCAAGGCAAGAGTCAAGCTGGAGAACCTCAGACAAAACTACCAAGACAAGAAAAATGGATTTGAGAAGTATGTCTCAGAATTCCAACTCCTAGCAGCCAAGTCTGGCTTCAAAGACAAGAACGCACTCATCGAATGGTTTATTCGGGACTTGGACTCCAAACTCTCTGAGCAGGTCCTCTCCATGGAAACTGTCCCTTCCACCTTAAGGGATTGGATCGCCAAAGCCACTCAATTCCACACCAACTTCCGCTGCATCTCTGACCTCCAAGACAAGAGAACCTTTCTCCCATTTTCCCACTCATCCTCCTCTCACAGGGACCCTAATGCCATGGATGTCAATGCTGTCAGACTTTCCCCTGTAGAAAGGGCAAGACACATGAGGGAGAACCATTGCTTTATTCACCACAAAGTAGGTTGCAGGATTACCAACCATCCTTCCCACTCTAGCAAACCATCCACCTCTGCCACCCCCCCCACCAAACCCACCACTCAGATAAGGGCAGCGAACACTTCCCCTATCGACTCCTACATAAAGGAACTGGACAACAGGAAAGTCTCCAAGGAAGATGTCCTTAAGGTTCTCAAAACCTGTTTTGAAGAAGAGAAAGAGGCTGCAGTTGAGGAAGCTGTGGCATCCGCCAAAAATAGAAGAAGTTGAGGATTTTTGAAAGGAAGGGAAGTAATGATGTCTTCTCCTCCACAAGTTATTGCTCCTGTAATAGTATCAGACTGTAAAGCCCCAGAAATCTGAATTCCCATTTCTATTTTTACAAGGGAAGGAGCACAAATCATTGACACTTTTGCCCTTACCAATAGTGGGGCCACTGGATGCTTCATTGACTGAGATCTCGTCCTAAAAAGACATTACCCTCAGACTTGCCTTCTCAAACCCCTCCGAGCACAAAACATAGATGGAACAAACAACCAAGGGGAGTCATCCATCATAAAGTCGCCCTTTTTATCTGTATAGCTGAAATCAAATGAAAACAAGATTTCTACATTCTGAACTGTGGAAAAGAGAACATGATCCTAGGATTACCTTGGTTAAGGGAGGTTAACCCCACCATAGACTGGACAACTGGAAAAGTACACATTCCAGACCACTTTACCAAGCCACACCATAGCTCTTCCTGATCGATCTCCCAATGATACCTAGTACACTACCTAGGCCTCGACCCTGATCACAAAATATCACGATTTTGGGAAAAACACAACTCTCACTCCATTCACAAAACCACCATCGCCACGGAACTCACACAAAAAGAAAAAAAAAAAAAAAAGCAAGCTACTCACTCCATACTCCTCTTTCAGTGATGTCTTTGAAAAGAAAACTATAAACAAGCTTCCCCCCTTTCAAGCCTTCGATCATGCCATTGAACTCAACAAAGATTTCCTCCCAAAAGTAGCAAAGGCCTACCCCCTAAATCCTAAGAAGACTGAAGCTTGTTGAGCTTTTGTGGATGAACATCTCACTTTGGGAAAGATCACCCCATCAAAGTCCCCACAAGCTGCTCCCTTCTTCTTTGTACCTAAAAAGGATGGCTCACTATGCCCATGCCAGGATTACAGATATATCAATTCCTTCACTGTCAAAAACACTTACCCACTTTCCCTGATTTCTGATCTCATGGATAAATTTAAGGGATCGAAAATCTTCACCAAAATGAACATCAGATGGGGATACAATAATGTCCTCATACAACTTGAAGATTGTTGGAAAGCAGCATTCATTACTCCCTTTGGCCTCTTTGAACCAACTGTGATGTTTTTCAGCTTATGCAACTCCCCTTCCACTTTCCAAGCCCTGATGGACCATACCTTTGCCGACATGATGGCAAAAGGGTGGCTTGTTATCTATATGGACGACATCCTCATCCACTCCAGTAACAAAACCTTACACCAGAAGCAAACTCGAAAGGTCCTCCAACAACTCAGAGAGCACAAACTCTTTCTAAAGCTGGAAAAGTGCTTCTTTGACATCGACGAAGTGGAATATCTTGGAATAATCATATGAGAAGGACAGGTAAAGATGGACCCCACCAAGCTAAAGGCCATTGATGAATGAAAACCCCCCACCTCAGTAAAAGGGGTGTGATCCTTCATCAGATTCTGTAACTTCTATCGAAGATTTATTCCAGATTTCTCAAGTGTAGCCTGACCCCTTCATGACCTCACCAAAAAAAACATTAAATGGGAATGGGAAGTCACCCAGCAAAACGCCTTCTCCACCATCAAAGAAGCATTCACCCACTGCTTTGTACTCCTCATGCCCAATATGCTCAAACCATTCTTTGTCATGACCAACGCCTCCCTGACCACCACTGGAGCGGTTCTTATGCAAAAAGATGAGAATGGGGATTTACATCCCTGTGCCTTCCTTTCAAAGACCATATCCGCCGCTGAACGAAACTATGACATTTATGACAGAGAACTCCTCGCCGTGATCCACGCCTTGGAGAAATGGCAACATTACCTCCAGGGAACCTCTTTCCCTGTCTCTGTCATCACCGACCACAAGAACCTGTCCTACTTCAAGCAACCCCATAAGCTATCTCGATGACAGGCTTGATGGATGTTATTCCTCCAGGATTTCGACATCTCCTATCAAACTACCCCGGGGTCACAGATGGGTCCAGCTGACACCCTCTCTCGACGAGACCTGATAGACACTTCCAACAACAACCAAGAAGTCACCCTTCTCCCCTCTTCCCTGTTTGTCAACACTATTGACACCGCTATCCTGGAGAAAATAGCATAGTTCTCCCCTTCCAACCCCCTGGTCGCAACTGCTCTCAACACACTGAACAATGGAAAATCCCTCCTTCTACATGCCACCACCCACGATTGGATATTTGAGGACTCAAAACTCTTCTTTTGCGGAAGGCTCTTTGTCCCACCGTCTCACCACACTGCCATTATGAAATCAATCCATGAAAGTGCCACCTGTGGACACAGGGGTATATTCTGCACCTAAAACCTATTACAACGGGATTTTTGGTGGCCCAGTCTCAATACTTTTATCCACAACTTTGTCAAAGGATGCACCACTTGTCAGGCTAACAAAGTAAATACTTACCCTACCGCTCCCCCCCTCACTCCCCTTCCCAGTGCATCCCACCCCTTCCAGCAACTCTCTGTCGACCTTATTACCAATTTGCTTCTTTCCTCAGGTTATAATTCTGTGATGGTCGTGGTCGACCATGGCCTTACAAAGGGGGTAATTTTCTGTTCTTGTTATAAAACCATTGATGCTGCAGGAGTGGCCCTCCTCTTTTTCAAACATGTATTCCATCACTATGGACTTCACGACCAGCTCATATTTGACCAAGGGCCACAGTTTGCATTTGCATTTGGCAGTGAACTCTCCTGCTTCTTGAAATATGACCTCACCCTTTCCTCTGCCTATCATCCTCAAACCGACGGAGAAACTGAACAGGTCAACCAAGAATTAGAAACCTATCTCTGTATCTTCTGTGAAGGACATCCTGAGCGATGGGCCGAACTCCTTCCTATGGCCAAATTATCTCACAACTCCTTCCCCCATTCTTCCACCAGACAATCCCCATTCTCTTTAATTTTAGGGTTTGAACCCCACTCTTACTCTCCGATTGGAAAGACCTTCCTCCCTGCCCTGGAAAAATGCCTCTCTGACCTATCTGAAGCCTGCTCTGAAGCTATCGCCTCTCACGAAAAATCACAACGCCTAATGAAGGAATGGATTTTCTTTAAATTCCGCCTGTGGAAAGTAGGAGATAAAATGTGGTTAGAAGGACGTAATCTCTGTCTCAGGTACCCATCAAAGAAGCTCTTCCCAAGAAGGGAGGGACCCTTTGAAATCTCCCACATAATCTCTCCAGTGGCATATCAATTATGCCTTCCCCCTTCCTGGAAAATACATGATGTATTTCACGCTTCCCTCTTATCCTCCTATCAGGAAACCACCAAACACAGGAAAAACTTCACAACCCCCCC
>JBBPRF010000811.1:0-14908 GCA_038092875.1 Lanmaoa pseudosensibilis | reverse complement strand
CTGCCCTGAACGTTCGCTTCGGTCACTGCGATACTCCCAAGTATGTGGAGTCTTCGGTGGCGAACCACTGTCTCCGTGTGTGTATCTACATGACACGAGGGCCGCCCCTGGGCGGCGGCACACAACAGGAAAGGTTCCGAGGGATAAGCGGCGTGAGCCCACTCATCCCACGGATCTACCGGTTCGTTGACCACTGAGGCTTAAGGTTAACGCATTGGGAAAAATGGAGAACTCGTCGGCCGATTTTTCTGACTGATGGCGGCTAAGGACCTGTTTGTTCGTAGGGAAGGCTATAGCGGACCTCTCACAAACGACGTTGGATTCGACGCTTATATGGTCGTCGCCTTTTGTAAGTTTCTCTTTGGTAACACGTTCTGCTCCGAGTTTCGCAGGACTCAATGTGGATGCGGGATTCGACGCCGCATACCTGAACTTCTCACACTGGGTTTCTATGACTGTCAACACCAGCGCTAGGAAGCAACTGGAACAACTGAAGTGCGTCATTTGCTCAACATAATTCATGGTTCGTCGTTGATCTCATGCGTAACACCAACATATGCACGCTACGTCATTGGCACCGAATGTGTTCGCCTCCATATCTCCTGGGGATGTGTTTTTTCCGAGCGATGCACATACCAAGGCAATCACCCTGTTCTTCCACACCCCTATACACTTTATTGTTGTAGTATCACTTACTTTTTCATAGATGGCATCGGCATTTCCGATCTTCTTCGCTTCGGCCGATTACTGTTGTATCCTTGCTTGGCAAGTGTTCTGATGCTTGGTCTGCAATTTTTCTTCTCGAGCATCTCCCACCACGGAAGCCACTCGTCCTTGGCTTTCGTACACGACACACACCACAATCCGTTATGTCTCAAGCGCATTCCGGCTGTTCGTCTGCTTTGTGGGTGTGCCCACGTACCATTTCGCCATGTTCGTTGATTCCCGTGGAAGAATTTGAGTAAACCCAATTGGGCTGTGGTTGTCAATGTAACGCCAGACCCTGTTTCCGTGCGAAGAACGCGAGTAAGTCCCTTGAAGGCTGTGGTTGTAATACCGGACCTCGTTCTCGTCCAAGCTCCGAGTCGGCACGCTGGCAGTGTTTGTTCTGTTCTGACCTCCACGCTGAAATTAACTGTGCTGACACCGTTGAACGTTGAGCGGCGCAGACTAGTTTGAAGTCCAAACCACGTAACGCTCACACAGTCGTCGGGTTGTCGTATGTGGCCTCAACTAAGCAGTACATTCTGATGACAGCTACAGGTGAAGCATTGACCCAGTATCATACAATTGTGTTCTTGTACGTCGTAACAAATATAATAGCTATCACTTCGGAATGGCATTCGAGATGATCGGTGGCCGATGCAGTGCGAGGTACAAACTGTGGTGGGGTGGCTGAATCTGAGAACTACTCGACTGAGCAGAGAGGAACACGACAGCAAAAAGATGACGAGACAGAAAGGTGACAACAATGTACAGCTAGACAAAACAATAGAACCCCATACCCGCATCACAATATCTCCACCACTTCAGCATGAATATCCCTCGCAAAGTTGATCTGGCGTTCGAGTCCCGGCACAATGATCTCGTGTTCAGTAGCGACTCGCCCGAACTCTCCATTGGGTTGTTGCTGGAGTAACAGTGGATGGAATGGCTGTTGCAGACGAACAACTAGCCGCAACGCCCGAGTATAGTCATCCATTCTAGCGACGGGTACAGCTTGCAATGGTGCAGTGGGCGAGGAACAGGCATCGGCCTCCGTATCAGACCCGGACTCGTCGCTATCCGCTGCGCTTCCCCAAGTAAACCCGTCAAGCGGATCGCGCAAATCGCGAATCCATGGGTGTACAAAAATGAGCTTACGGGGCTCCGACAACGAGAGCCTGTCCGATGTCTGGAATTCCACATAGCCAATCCCTGGTACCCGAGCACGGTAACGGTTCTCTGGACCACTCCCGAAATCTTGTACACCGAGCCTTTTGACTGTAAACAGGATGCATGAAAGGTGTAGTCGGCGGTTGGCAAAGCGAGCCGGTGGTAAATGGATGATTCGGTTGTAGATTAGCATGGCTTCTTCCTCAGATAGCGAGGCTCTTAATGCCGCAACGCGAACGTTCATTTCGGCATCTTCGATGACGGGTGAAACATATGATGTTTGGCTATAGACTGCGAGGGTGGCGGGAAGGCAGCTGTTGTACGAGGAAGACTTGCCAGTCCAGGCAAGCACTGTCACTTCGCCCGAACGAGCCACGATCTCCTCCAGCAGGTGGCCCAGCGCAGCATCTCCTTCTCCATAGTGTGGCCGGATATCACTCTTGAAAATACCAATCAACGAGTATGCGACGTCTTCTTCCACCGTCGCGTTGCGTGTCGAAGCTAGTCGTAGTTTCTCTCGGGTGCTGAGATCGTCGGGATGGAAGGTGGTGATGGTTCCGCGATCGACACCGATAGCATCTGAGAGCTCCTGCATGATCTCAGGGGACTCCTTGTGGTTGGAGCGGGTGTCGCCGAGGTATGGCTTCCACTTGCAATCGTAAAATCGGATCACCTTCGGGACGAGAAGTTCTTGCACTGTCCAAGCTCGGGTCATCCAGATACTGTCTCTGAGAGCGCCAAGGGCTGATGGCGACCCTACGCTCGCAAGAAGGGCGAGCGTGGCCGCAGACGCTTCGTACCATCTGTACATCATCGTGAGCGACTGGTTCAACACCGTGCTGATCGTCCGGTCGATACAACATGTGTCGCTCCATGCCCACCGATATCCATCACTGCGGACCACCTCACAGAACTTTTGCAATTTCTCGTTCAGCGGCGACGAATCCAGATTCCAGACTGAGTTGACCAAAATGACGTCCTGGAACGAAGGCTCCTTCCCTGCCCATACATGCGAAAACGTCACATATTGGAAATATTTCGCCACCACTCGCAGGATGCGTCCGTCGTCCAATTCCTCCGTCATAGAAGAAACCAGTTCTTTGAACTGGGGCTCCGACTTGAATGTAAGCATTCGCTCCGGTCCGTCGCACAGACGACCACTCTCGACATCAATGAGGACGAGTGGATATATCTTGAAGACCCCGCGAACGACACTTTCGATAGTCGTCTCCGACCGAGAAGGTGAAACATATTTCTTGCCTAGTTCTGTGCAACCGGGTCAATCCATGGTCTTCACGTTGGTCAGAATGCACCTACGACGGATGTCTTGATCGAGAGACTTCTCGATGAGAGAAAGCATGCGGGTGAACGCATCGATTGCTTCGTCATAGCGCTCCACACCATGCAATGCCGCATGTCTCCTTTCGTATCCCCACGGACCCGGAGGGTCTGCCTTGATTGCCTGGGTTGGTTGAATTGACGACCATTGGACACCAAAGAGGGTAAAGCCACACCTCATCTGCATCCTTCAACGCATCCTCCCACAACCCCAGCATTACGCGGGCTTTGCTTCGTTTCACAAGGAGACCCGCGCGGTTCGATGGATTCAGGGACAATGCAGTAGAATATCGTAGGATCGCTTCCTTTGGATTCTTCGACTGCACTGCTGCATCACCATTGCTTTCGAACGTCGTGAGACAATTTTGAACGAGATCTGGGATCGAAAGCTCAATGTATGTCAATCTAAATTGGGCGTGACAAAGTATACCTGGATCCCAATCTGCGGTGACCTCGCCCGTCAAGGCTTCCTCTCCAACGGTCTCGACCATCATGGCAACTAACTCTACCGCGTCGGTATGGCCCGCAGCATACATGGCTTTGCATAGCTGTAACTGAATCGCCAAGGCAAGTCTATGAAAGTCCCATCCAAATATCTTTCAAAGAAAGTTGGTGTGCTCGAAAAGAAACATCAAAAAGAATGGCTTACAAGCGATATTGCTACCAGGTGAGGACCTTGTTGAAACGGGATGGCTTCTTGCGCACGCTTAAACAATTCTATCGCATGTTCGTTGTCTCCTTTTCTCACTGACAAGTTTCCGACTAGGAGGCACATCTGAGACTGTACAACACGTTGTCAGCCCTTGCTTGAATTTCCATATCTCACCGTGCACGTACCCGAACAGTGATACATAGTGACCGTGACCGGTCATCCACTATATCGATCAGATCATCTACTCGCGAAATAGCGTCATGTTTTCCGCATTCGAACAAGATGATAGCCTGAGTGAAATGAAAATCTGGTACGAGGGACGGACGAGGATGATCGGTACGTACCTTGATTAACAAGAGATATCTACTTTCAACAGCCGGGAGACCGTTAGTGAACACGAGGTCAAAAACCCGCATCGCCGACTCGTGTTCTCCGTTGCTGATCCGGACCACCGCGTTTGCGATATGACCGATCACCGATGGCTGAATCTTGATAGACTTTGCATGCGATAGTCAACACGAGATGGGACAACACATGCCCCAGAATTACCTTTTTGGCGTCATCCCTGGCGGTGTCCCACTGTTTCAAACGCGTCCATAGGAGAGCACGGTGAGCGAGTGCATGTGCATGGTGAAAGGGATTTGAGGGATGAAGTATTTCTTCTGACAGGAGTTCCTCGACACGAGTCAAGTTACCCTCCGTCCACGACTTGAATGCCATATCACTGATATACATGAACGGCAACTGCGAGGCTGTCAAGGAGAGCGAAGAGATTAGAGCAAGCGACCAATTGACATCTGAATGCACTCACGAAGCAAGGGAAAAAAGGGAGTATACCATGACTTATTATATTCGATAACATTGCCAATCTGTTCACTTACATTTGCTGTAAAGTACGAGATCGGAAGGATATCACGGAGACTCCGGAACGTGATTTTCCCGTTCTCCTCGCCGGTCGCAATGCAGTCATCCTTAGGCGAGAGTGCAATAGACCAAACCATGCGTGCGTGCTTGATGACAGTCCCAATCCGCTTGTGCGTAGCAGTGTCCCAAAAAGACAGTGAATCGTACGCAGAGACGACAATAAACTTTTGGTTGCGCGCCAGGGCGATAGAGGCAGGATATCCTTTCCCATGGATAGCCCATTGACTGAGCATGGTTCCCGAGGACGTATCGAAGCACTTTGCTTCACCAAACGAGACCGCAAAAAGTTGACGCCCATCAGCCGACCAGGCGAGCGGTGACAACGGGCATGTCTGTACTGCGAACGGGACGTCCAACAGTTGCTGGCCATCGTCGCTATTGTAGATCCGGATCGACTCGGCGCCTGGGTTTTTGTAGGTGGCCGTGGCGATGCGGTCGCCGTTTGGAGAGAATCGTACTGCCACGACGATACCGTCGTGCCGCAGCGGCCCGACAAGCTGTTCCCCCGTCGCCATGCTCCAGACGAACGCGACCTTGTCATACGCTCCCGTCACAAATCTCGTCGAATCGGGGGAGATATCGACCGAGAGCAAGGTGTTTGTGTGATCGTAAATGTCCAGGACCTTTTCGCGGGTCTGTGCGTTCCACACACCTACCCTCGCCTTTCCGTTGTTGCCGTTTGGAAACCTGAGTCCACACACCAACCATTTGCAATCCGGAGATATCGCCACTGCAAAGATCTCTCCACCACCCTCAACTTGGATTGCTTCCTCGACCTCGCGTCCGTCATCGACTCGCCATCGCCGAAGGAATCCTTCAGCACCGCCGCTCAATGCCTGCTTGCCATCCTCGGTGAACGCGATCGAGTATATCTCGCGTTGACTGTTGATTTCGATTGTTTTGGATGGGCTGCCATCTGAGAGTTAGCTAATATCATTATAGCTCTCCCAGTACCCCCCAACGAGTACGTACCTATCCCTGTACTAGTAGACTGCATACCCGTCCAAAATATACAGGTGCTGCAGGCACTGGCAGGACAGTAAGAACGAGTCGGGGGTGCAGGGTGAAGGGCCCGCAGAGCACACTGGCTTCCATCACGGGACTGTCATATCCAGCGCTCGTTCCGCCCTATCAGCACGGATCAATTCACATATGGATGCGTCCCTGGACATTCATGAATCTGAAACCCCCGTCATGTTTGCGTCTCCAAGTTGCTCCGTACATCGCTTTGCGACGACGGTCACAGCCCCAAGTAATTGAGCAGTCGTTCCCAGAAAAATATGGCAAAGGTGTACAAACAACTTCACAAGAAACAACCATGTAGCTTTACATCCAAACCACTGCTGCCAATCGTCGGGATGCGCGTCGCGCAATGTTGCTCAGGTGATGAGAAAGGAAACAGATAATTCTTCATGGTAATGTTATTACAGACAAATGCATTATTTGTGATGAGTAGAGAGGGTGCAAAGTGAAAGAGAGTGGGCGAAAGCACGAAGCGCTTTCCGACCCCGGAAGGGAGTCTGGATCCTGTGGGTTGGCCGGGCGGGCGGGAAATGCCTCTGTGAATGCTGAGACTGAACAAGAGAAAATTCGAGCACACGGGCGAGGACGAGAACGGAAGGGAATGGAATGAAAGGAAGGAGTCACTGGAGTGCTACAGAGCAACAACACTACAATTAAGAATGCAGTGATTCTATTCTCTAAAAAAACATCATTCACTCCATTGTCCCTTCACTGTAAATACTCCAGCCCATCACTGTACCTTCTTTTCCCCCACTGCCACCTCCACCTCCACCACCCTCCATCTTGCCTCCCTCTGCTCCCGCCCACGTGTGATCAACACTTGGGTTCCAGACCAATTGACATTTGAACGCACTCATGAAGCAAAAAAAGAGGGAGTAGACCATGACTAGTTGACTTATTAGAATCAACAACATTGCCAGTTTGTTCACTTACACATTGTCAAAACACTAGTAGAGACTAGAGCTCAGCTGTTGCCTAAGATGGGTGAGAACAACTGTATTTACCTTGTAGAGACTAGAGCTGCAGTACATAAGTCTAGGAGTAAATACTAAGTAAGAAATAACTCACCTCAGCTGTTGCCTAAGATGGGCGAGAACAACTGAGGTGCTTATGAGTATAGAAAGAATATAAGTAGTATGTGGTGGAGGCACACTTGTACCTCAATAAGTGTCAGGGAAGAGACATTATCAAATGTATAGTAATAGGTATGTAAGAGGCATTACCGAGTAAGTCATATCGAAAAAGGACCGGAAGTGAAAGTTCCAGAAGTGGTTCCGGTGGTTCCAAGTCCGGAAGAGTGTGGGAACATTCCAGAAGTAGTTCCGGTGGTTCCGAGTCCAGAAGAGCACGGGAACATTCTGGAAGTAGTTCCAGTGGTTCTGAGTTCGGAAGAGTGCAGGAAAATTCCGGAAGTAGTTCCGGAATGGAAGGCTTTCATCCTGAGGGTTCCGGAAGAGCTGGAACCTCAGAAGCAGGTATTTTGTCAGAGATGCTAAGGTAAGACAAGGGAGGTCTAAGCTAAGGATCTCTGCTGTGAGAGCGCAGGTATTTATATGTAGAGGATTCACGCACGGACCATGAGAAAAGGTAACTAAGAATGGAAGTGGAAAAGGGTTAATGCATCGTATGATAAGAGGAGCCAATGAGAAGACGACACGTTACTAGAATTACAAATAGATGGGCGGAAATGAAATGCGCAGTCGATGGCGTCATGACTGCGGACTGCGGAGTCACGTGATGGAAACGGCAATGGCTGACTGGACAAAGTCATGTGAGATGAAGTGAAAAGAAAAGTGTATGAGGTGGGAGTCAAACAAGCGACTCATATGAATACAGCGTATAGCTAAAGATGTTAAGGAAAGAAAAGGTAGTCCAGGATGAATCATAACAGCTGCCGCGATCATGGCATCAATCTCTATTTGATTGGGTGGGGGAGGATAAAAGGCCCCTGGGAATTGGGTGAGGGCTGGATTGGGATGGACATAAGGAAGTCCAGGCCATGCTGGAAAGGCAGGGTCAGGGCCAGGGGAAGCTCTGTCAGGAAGAATTGCTCTGACGGGTGTGGGAGGGGGTGCAGTTTCAGCGGGGGGATCCCAGGGGGCAGGGTCTGTGTTCCATCTGTCGACAGGTGGGTCCCAGGGAGGGAGTTCTTCTTCATTGTCTTCCCCAGTGGTGGGGGGTTCCCAAATGTCAGGAGTGGGTGGTGGGACATCGGGGGCAAAATGGATAGTGTGGGGATCATCCCAGATGACACATAGGTAGATGTGTCAATGTGTATTTCGAAGAGGAATTTTTGGCGATATAGGAAAGCGAGGAGAGGGAGGATGGTGAGGAGAACAAGGGAGGCGGTGATAGTGTTCATGTTGGCAGAGTTATTCTCATTGGGAGGGAAAGGCTTGTGGGTGATGAAGTTGATAGGCTTGGAGGAGTGGTCAGGCATTTTTAAGGTTTCCCTCGGGCTCCCAGGTATTTTTGGTGAAGGAGTAACCTTTCCATGATACAAGATACTGCCTTTTTCCAAGCGAGCCTCTGTGGGAGAGGATGGAAGCAATTTCAAATTCCTCATCTCCATCAATAAGATCTGGAGGGGGGTTTGTAAAGTTTTTTCCATGTTCAGCGGTCTCCCAATAGGATGATAAGAGGGAAGCGTGAAACATGTCATGTATTTTCCAAGAAGGGGGGAGACATAATTGATATGCCACTGGGGATATTATGCAGGAGATTTCAAAGGGTCCCTCTTTTCTTGGAGCAAGTTTCTTTGACAGGTACCTGAGGTGGAGATTATGTCCTTCTAGCCATACTTTATCCCCCACTTTCCATGGGTGGAATTTAGAGAAAATCTGTTCCTTCATTAGGTGTTGGGATTTTTCATGAGAGGCAATGGCTTCAGAGCGGGCTTTGGATAGGTCAGAGAGGTGTTTTTCCAGGGCAGGGAGGAAGGTCTTTCCAATCAGAGGATAGGAGTGGGGTTCAAATCCTAAAATTAGAGAGAACAGAAATTGTCCGGTGGAAGAATGGTGAAGAGAGTTGTGAGAGAATTCGGCCATAGGAAGGAGTTCAGCCCATTGCTCAGGATGTCCTTCACAGAAGATACAGAGGTAGGTTTCTAATTCTTGGTTGACCCGTTTGGTTTCTCCATGTTGAACGCCACTTCACTATATGTAGTAATAAGTTCACATACTTCCTGTATTAAAGTACAGACTCAGCTGTGCTGAGTTAGAATTGAATCTCCCACTCGAACCACTATCACAAGTGAACCCACTCAACTCAAAGATATGTGACCTGTGTAAACTCTGTCAATACATGTCTGGTTTCAACAGGTTATGAGCCCTGCTTGTGCTTAGCACAGCACTCAACCTTATGGTTGTTTGTGCGTTTTTACACCACAACCCTTATCACTTTTGAGCATTTTACGCCAAAGTGGTTCGAACGTAGACACATTAGTGTGTTTTTACGCCTGACCTCTGTGATGCACTTTTTAGTGCTCCAGTGACAGTGTCGCCTGGGTTTTCCAGGAAGAGACTATGTAACTCTGGTGACTGGGCTCTGAAAGTGTTCAGGAATGAGCGATTACTTTTTCGCCCCCATTTTCTATAGACAATGGTATAGTACTGACACCTCTTCATCAACTGAAAGATTTTATATCACCAACAATGTCTTCCGACTCATACAACTCTGTCCCCCGCCTCAATGGCACTAACTACCAACATTGGGCCATTGAAATGTCCAACTACCTCCGTTCGAAAGGTCTCTGGACCTCGATGCGTTGTCCATGCCCAGAGCATGAGTATGACGGAGAAAGCAGCAGAATCAAGACCAACCGTACCAAGGAGATTGAGGCTTGGGAGGACAACGATGACAAAGCCCTCGGGCTTATTATGTTGAAGGTCGAGTCCCATATTGTGGCTAACTACTGCTCCATAGACACTGCCTGGAAGCTCTGGGAAAAGCTCGAGTCTGTGTACTCGACTCCCTCCATTGCCTCCGCCTTCTCAGAGTTTAAGGTCCTCCTCGACATCATCATTCCTGAATCCTCCCATCCCGCACCCACGTTTGCCAAGATCAATGCCCACCTCGCTCAGCTCACCGAGCTTGAATACCCAGTGAGTGCGAAGATCCAGCTCATGCTGGTGTTGGCAAAGGCTCCCACCTACGCCAACATCCTCAGTACAATGCTCAATCAGAGCTTGTTGGAGACAAAGGACAAGGATGGCAAGGAGCTCAAGACCCCTGAGGTCTCTGAGCTGGAGAAAGTCATCACTGCGGCCTGGCAGCACCAGGTTACCAAGAAAGGGAAGCAACCTGCTGGGGCGCAAGCCCACAAGATATCCGCTGTCAAGCGGAAGGGAGCTGACCCCCAATTCCAGCAACAGCAGCAGGGACAATTGAGCAGCCAGCAGCAGCAGGGCCAAGGAAAGGGTAAGTGCAACCATCGCGGTAAGTGCTCTCAGGCAGGACTGGAGAAGCAGGAGAATCAACAAAAGAAGCTGAAAAACAATGCGAACAACGCGTCTGTTTCCACCTCTGCCTTCTTTGCCTTCAATGCCGTGGCCATCGCTCTGCCTCCACCTCCTCCCATGATGTTGTACTCCGTCAAAGATCCTCGTGCTCTCACACACACTCCTGGGGCCACCACTTACAGCCCCCCTGCTTTCCCTCAAACACAGCAGACTATCAGTCTTGCTTGCCATCTGGAGGTGACTCCAACACCCCAGACCATCCACATCCTTGAACCGATTGCAGTTCATTGCCCTATCCTGGACTTCCAATCTGGGCACCTTCCGCCACCGCCTGTCAATTTTGCCAGGCACTGCTCACCTTCCCCGGCACCACCGCCGATTTCGGAATATGGTTGGCGCACCTTGCAGGAGCGCCTTGACCCTACCCTCATTCCCTCTGCTTCCATCATGGATGTGGACGAGGAAGATGTCGTGTCGATGGGTGATGAGGGACAAGACGAGTTCCTCAATCATTACTTCGACCTCAACAGTGGTCAGGATGACAATGAACGGTTCTTGGGTGAGCCGGATGACTTTGGCTTTTTTGAGGAATGGTTAGTCCCCTTCAATTCTCCCTACTCAGATGCTGATGAGCAACCCTTGCCACAGAAAAACATAGATTATACTTGCTTGTCTGTAGTAGATAGTGAGAAATGGACTCCACAATCTATGCTGCCTTCTTTTTCCTTGTGTGACAACTGTAATAAGTCATTGAGAAAAGGTAAAGAATGCGCTATGGATGACCACACCATCCCTAATCATATGTGGCTGTTGGACTCAGGAGCTTCGGCTCATTTTACTTTCGATCTCAAGGATTTTGTAGAATACCAACCATACATCACACCTTGTCACTTTCAAATGACAAACAGTAAAGCCCATATCCTAGGAGAAGGAACAGTCATCATCGAGTTTAATGGCAGAACTGTGCAATTATTGCCAGTCATTTATATGCCTAATTGTAACTTGTGACTTATATCAATGGGCACCTTGCTCAAAGATTGCTGCCTTACTATCAATGCTGGCCCTGGCCACATTGACTTCTTTGATAAATATGCCAAATGGACACTTCTGTCGTTTCATTCACATGGAGCTGACATGATGTTCTGGATGTGCGCACCTGCTGTCCACCCACATGCCAATATCTCAATGGCATCGGTGGACTATGATTTACTTCATCGCCACCTGGGGCACCCTTCTAAGGATGTGCTCAAAGCTGTGCGAAAGCATCTCAAGGATTTCCCGGATGTGAAAATACTGTTCCATGATAAGATCTGTCCTGGCTGCCAATTGGGCAAACAACCCAACCAGTTATTCCCTCATACTGAGTGCAGAGCATCCGCGCCATTTGAGTTGATTCATTCAGACCTCAAATCATTCGAGGTGGAATTGTACCACAAATTCAAATATGCCATCGTCTTCTATGACAATTACACCTCCATGGCATGGGTTTCCTGTCTGCATTCCAAGGACCAGGCCTTGAAAACCACCAAACAGTTCTTTTCATATATCCACACTCAATTTAACACCAATATCAAAGGCTTCAAGTCAGATGCTGGTGGAGAGTTTACCTCCAAGGCATTCACTGACTACTTGTGTGACAACAGGATCCACATCCATCAGTCCACCCCTTATACACACCAACAGAACAGTCGTGCTGAGCGATTGATTCACACCCTTATGGATAAGGCACAGGCAATGTGTCTTCACACTTGCCTACCTGATTCCTATTGGGAGTTTGCTCTACTTCATGTGGTACATGTGTACAACATCACGCCCATGAACCGATTGCAGTGGAGGACCCCCCATGAACTACTTCAGGGGGAGAGACCATCTGCTTCACACCTCCGTGTCTTCGGATGTGGTGCCTATGTGCATCTACTGGATGAGACTCCGAAGGGTAAGCTGCAACCCAAATCGCAGCTAATGATTTACCTCGGTGTCTCTGCCAGAAGTGACGCCAACTACCTCTTCATGCGCCCTAACAATGCACTGCACACTTCCACACATGCAGTGTTTGATGAGCATCTCTTTTCAAAGTGCTCAGGGGCTCGGCCTCATAAGCCAGTCAGTCACGCCCCCCGCAAACCACATACACCGGAGGATCATTCCTTCACACCTTCTGACAGTTCCGAATCTGAGGATGACAATTGACCCCCTCCTGGACCTGCACGACCCAAGTTGCTGGAGCAGGAACCTACACCGCCACCTCCTCCAGTTACACCCCCACACGCGCCACGGCCACCACCTGCCAGACCTCCTGCCCTACCGTGCAAGTTGGAGTGCATACATCGCCCACCTACATGGCCCAGCAACATTTACGGTGAACGCCACGACCCTGTAAAGCAGGTTAAGGATGTGGAGAAAGAATCCACATGGGAACGCCTTGTCAGCAGAGCCCCTCCGGACACGCCTGGAATGCCGGATATCCCTGGTGGCCTCCCTCCATCACCCACTCCGTCTGAGGATGATGTCGAGTGGATCACCAGTGAAGGGGGAGATGCTCTCATAAATTTCCTCACTCAACATGCAATTCCATTTGTGCAATCCTCAAATTCTCCCAACTACCAGGAATGGTCCTTCAAGGACATCAACAAACTACCTGCCGCAGAATAATCTGAATGGCGGAAGGCCTGTGACACAGAGCTTACAATGCTCAAGGAATGCAAGATATGGGACGTAGTTGATTGCCCCAGTAACCGCAAGGTTATTAAAAATTGATGGGTTTTTGATGTCAAATCTGACGGCCGGAAACGTGTGTACCTAGTAGCGAAAGGTTTCTCTCAAGTCAAAGGAATAGACTTTGACCAAATATTCTCGCCTGTAGTGTGATTTGAAACAGTGTGATGCATGCTCGCCTTAGCTGCTTTAAACAAGTGGCATCTATCAGGACTTGATGTCTGCAGTGCCTACCTATATGGTGTTCTGGAAAAAGAGCCCTATATGGAGTTCCCAGAGGGGTTTGCATCTCCCCACCTAAAAGGCAAAGTACTCAAACTCCTATGCGCAATATATGGCCTTAAACAAGCCAGCCTTACATGGTGGCGCACTCTGGATAAATCCATGGCAGAGTTAGGATTTAAACAGCTCAAAACTGATGCTGGATTGTTTGTGTACAAGTGAGGAAAAGATTTCATACTCACTATAATCTATGTCGACGACACAATTTTTTGCGGTCCCTCAAAGAGCCTAGTTGAAAAACTCAAGGCCACTTTTATGAAAAAGTGGGAATGTCGTAACCTCGGGGAACCTCATGAATTCCTCTGAATGAATATACGTCGAGAAGGTCACCACATTATAATAGACCAGTGGAATTATCTTGACAAAGTGCTGGAGTGCTGTGAAATGATCAACGCCAAACCTGCCCACACACCTTTACCACAGGGTTACTACCCTACAAAGAATGACGCCCCTGTCGATCCGGAATTGTGTACACGCTTCCAGACAGTGATAGGCTCATTACTTTACCTCATGATTGGCACACAGCCAGATATCTCCTACACTGTAACACAGCTAGCATGCCAATCTGCCAATCCGTCATGCGAGCACCTCAAGAAGGCTCTATATATATGTCGTTATTTACTTGGCACCAGTGATTACTCATTGGTATATGATGGAGATTTTGGCAAAGGCATCATTGCCTGTACTGACTCAGACTGGGGTCAAGATAAAATAACCGGTCACTCGCAAACGGGTTATTACCTGAAATTGGCGAATGGAGTGTTTTTGTGGAATTCACATTTACAAAAAACCACTGCTTTGTCCTCTACAGAGGCAGAATACATGGCTCTGAGTGATTGTTTTTGCCAAGTCATTTGGATTAAACAGATGTTCAAGGAACTCAGGTATAAACTTCAATCCATTCCCATCTGTGGTGATAACCAAGGATCCCTCTTCATAGTGGAGAATCCTGTCACTGAAAAGCGATCCAAGCACATCATGATCAAGTACCATTTTGTACGTGATGCAGTGATGACTTTTAAACAAGTAAGTCTATTTTATATCCCAGGGGATGACAACCCTGCAGATACGTTCACTAAAAACCTTGGATTCGTCAAATTCAAGAAATTTAAACAACAACTTGGCTTGGAATTCAAAAATCTCGCCTTTCATTAGGATTGAGTGAATGAAATAGATACTTATGTCTAGCATACCCTTATGGTATATCAGACAAGGGGGGAGTGTTGAATGCCACTTCACTATATGTAGTAATAAGTTCACATACTTCCTGTATTAAAGTACAGACTCAGCTGTGCTGAGTTAGAATTGAATCTTCCACTCAAACCACTATCACAAGTGAACCCACTCAACTCAAAGGTATGTGACCTGTGTAAACTCTGTCAATACATGTCTGGTTTCAACACTCCATCGGTCTGAGGATGGTAGGTGGAGGAAAGGGCGAGGTCATATTTCAAGAGGTGGGAGAGTTCTTTGGCAAGCGCAGATGCAAATTGTGGTCCTCTGTCGGATATGAGCCAGTTGTGAAGTCCATAGTGACAGAATACATGTTTGAAGAAGAGGAGGGCTACTCCTGCGGCATCAATGGTTTTATGACAAGGACAGAGAATTACCCCCTTTGTAAGGCCATGGTCGACCACGA
>JBBPRF010000810.1:0-14967 GCA_038092875.1 Lanmaoa pseudosensibilis | reverse complement strand
TGCGTTCGCTCATTCCATGCTTTTACGACAATTCACCTGATCCACAGGGGTTCTCGCTGATGCATGGGGACCTCCACCACCAAAATATCTTCGTCGTAGACGTTGACACTCATCCACACATCGCGACTATCATCGACTGGGATGACACGGCCGTGACCTCCTCTTTCGTTCAGCATCCCATTGTCATCTTCGAGTGACCTAAAAAACTACCCCCACCGTCCACGGAACAACCGTGACCAAGCCTTGTTCAACTGTTTACTCGAGAAAGCAGAGCAGAAGAAAATTCCGGACACAGCACCTTCTTTATCTCGCGCATTTTCCAACTGCCAGGGGCTCTAGTCGTCCGAACAATGCATCTGTGACGAGTACAAAGCAACACTTTATTTTTGGAACTGGCGTGTTATGTTTTTGTGTCCAATGCGGAGAAGGGCTGGTATGACTATATGGGTATTTCGAAGGATGCAATGGGAAAGCTTGCGGAGGAGGCCGAGGTTCAAGTTAACGAGGCGAGGGAGGGAATATGCGACGAGGTCAACTTGGAGTTCATCAAGGTGGCGAAGAAGGGGCGCTTATGTAAGTTGCTTGATGCATGCGCACAGGCTTTGAATCACTCAACAATCTTCTCAATGAGACGACTACCATTGAAGAGCTGCTCGTCTTATTGGAAGCGAGCACGATTTTTTCTGAAACTACAAACAACAACAAGCTCACCCAGGAAGTTGAAGTTTTCCGTGACCCGTTCCGCTTGAGGATCGTACATTGCCAACGCAGTCCAACGGTCTGAGATGTGATCCTGCGGACCGATGTCGTTCGGGGACCTGTTGAACGATGTGATAAGGTGACGTCCAAATATGAGTTTGTTGTACCCGGTCATGGCATCTTGGAAGGACTTGTCCGTCCTTTGGACGACTTGAACACCAAGTGGAGGCATAAATGTTGACTGAAATGATGCATCTAACAGCGCAACTTATGAGCGGCTGCTATCTCTGACCCCGGGTGGGAGCAAGGCGAGGAAATGTCTGGGGCTAGGAATCACCTACGGTATGCACCCACTTCCTCGGGCTCTCCAATCCCGGACCCTCATCCTAAATGCGACTTGCAGGAGAAACGAAGCCATAGAATGCCTGGGTGCAGCGACCGGCCGCACGGTGCGCCCTCTCCCTCGGGTTCTGCGACACCCGTGGACGACGATGCAGACACTGTTAATACCAATGCGTACTTTACTACTCTGGTTAGCTCGCAAAGATCGCTAATGATAAGGCAGGCATCAGGTGTCACTGCTGGTCTCGGACAAATCCCGCCGGTTTTTACACTGCGGTGTAGCACAATGGCCTTGGGTTAGAAATCTCGAATAAGTTTGCGTTGGTAAACAGCTATGTCGTCGAATTGGATGGACCGATGTGAGACACCCTATTTTCCGCTCGTGGTAGTCTAAACAGAGGTTTCGGACGACCTGACTCCGCTCGTTGGGGATATATCTATCTTTCGAATTGCGACACACGCTAGGTAATGGAGAGGTGCTTAGAAAGTCAGTGATTCCTGTGGAACAACCACTGTGCTATATTTCCAAACATGTTCGTGAGTAGGATGGAGTATTGTACATGAGTCTGAACACTCAGATCGCTGTAGCGTTCACTTTCATTCTGCAGGACAGGGATGTTGCGTCCCCGTGTTCGTCCCTCTTGGCCACCGCGAGACGGCGCAGATGCACCAGCGATGATTCGTCACATCTTCAGAGCCGAGGTTCCTTGGCCCCCATTGCATAAGTAGGCGATCCGTTCAGCATCGTCGTCGTCAATCAGTGTATCTCCGCAGTCGATCCCGGAATCCTAAGACCCGCTGGAGGATGCGACGAAGCACGGCCACAGCGCTCCCTCACACTACCGAAATCACGGGGAAAGAAGGGATTTTGAGTGTGCTTTTGCATTTATCCCAGTTCAGGTAGGTCTTCGTGACCTTTTCGGGGGCCCGTTGTCGCTAACGCCTGTGTTGGAATGCTGTAGAACCTCTGCTTGTCGATTTCAGCGTGAGCGAGGATTTGCGATCGCTCGTGTAAATTCTGGGAGAGACCCTCAAACAGTACTGCGAGCGGCTCATCCTCCAAGCAAAATCCAGGACGGAGGCACTGCACCCGAGAGCATCAACAGCGCTCTACCGACCATGACTGAGAGAATAGCAATTTCTCAAATAGTCCAAGCATGGCGAGCCACCGACGCATCCCCACTTCGAGTATGTCGTTGACGTCAACAAGACTCTCGCAGATGGCGCAACGAAGTTTCATCGTCCGTCTCTTTCACAGAGCTCGTCCTATTGAAACGATTTCCAACCATTTGGAGATGGTCAAGTCATCGATTGTTTATATCCACTAGACAAGGCCGCGCACTCTATCCTCGAGTCGAACGAGGTTAAAGCCGAGTTCGACGCACTCATTCCGCGCGGGGGTCACACGGTCATCCTCCCCCAATGTGATGAATACAGCGAAGCTTGCACCAGGATGAAGGAGAAGGCTCACCCCATCATACCGGCTGCATGACATAGCAGTTGAGTTGGGTCGCCGTGTCTTGGCGCTTGTAGAGATAGGGGACGGGAATAAGAGCGTGTCAGGGTCGCACTAATGAGACAACGACGAACACTGGTACGTTCAAAGAGGCTCCTCGAGGGGGCCCTACCGTCTAGTATCGCTGTGATGGGTCACATTTCACAGGACATCGATGAACGACAGTCGAGATCTTGAAACCCATTCATGGGGAATCCATCATGGGACTGCCTCAGCGAATTGGTCGTTTACGCATTCCGCGAACACGCAAACAAGATGATCGTCTGAGGCGGATTCAACCAACACAGAGGTTAAGAATTCAGACGTTTGCAAACACGAAGTACAACATGCACGTTCACATTCTCAACCCCGTTCACTACTAGTTGGTGCTTCCTCGCCATACATTCACCCCATAACCCGACACCAGCATCCGTATTTCCCTACACCTCTGTCTTGGCTACACACCCACACTTTATTGTCGCGCTGGAAAGAAGATGCATTCATCCCCGACTCGCGACAGTTCTACATACTCGAATGACCACCACTGTTGATCTTCCTAGGCTTCGCAAATCTGACAGTGAGCGCGGCACACTGTAGTTACACAGGGTACTAGACAACTATTCTCCGGTATTTGTTTCACTTCAAAAGAGTAATGAACATGGCGGGTAGAACCACATTGAAAGAGGCGACCATTCCAGACCGTGTGCAACGTTCCACCGCACTAGAAGCGGCCCGCCGTCGCTTGAGTCCTAACTAGGCGCAACGCGATGCTAATCACCCACAAAAGATGGAAGCCATGTCAGAAGACGCTCGTCGAACATTAGAGGGGAATCTGTCCCTCACAGATAGGGGCATCAGATTCGGGACGGTCAGCCAGAGGTATGGGACAGACTTCTCCTGGCGCAGCAAGGGCTAGTGCACAAAGGCAAAAAACTACAAGCAAGTGTCGCGCGAAATACATTCTGTCTGTAATGTAACAATGGTTAGGTTTTGCCGTTAGTACGTATCGTTGGAGGATCACCCACCAACAGTTGTGAAAGCGCAAGGACTCTACGGGAAGTGCCAAGAGGACTCGCCACTAGCCATTTTATCATAATCTGCGTGAGACTTTGGCAGGTGTGTATCGCCCCTGTAGACAGGTCGACCGGAAAGCATAATGCTAACTCTCGATCACACAGGTATCAGAATACATTTTGAGGCTTATACATTTCCTGACTCGTAAGACCTCATGACGGAGTATGCCACCGGAGAATTGAAGAAAGGTTCAAACATCGAGGCCTATTACAGTGATATCTACCGATCAATTTCTGACCAGGAACGGGCTATGCTATGCGGTTCAGCGCGTTGTTATTGATCCGCAGCAAGACCCCGAGTCATCTACATGATTCAGCCCCTTGATGGGCTTCTGTGGCGCGGCGAGTTTCTTCTGATACCACAAGTGTGATCTATTTCCTAAAGGGCTACCCACGATCTTCAAGCTTCAAGGACCATTACCATGATGAGAAGGGGACGTGCTTCAAATCCATTAACGATGGCGACCATCGGCCCCAACCGCCACGGAGCCTGAGATATCAAAGTCCAGTTGTGCCGTGCGCGTACAAGTGTCGTCCCAGATGAACCTCACCCACACAATTCTTGCCATACTCAATCTCCTCGTCACAACCTGGAGATGCCTTGATAGATGGACATCGGAGGCACAACCAGCAGTCCGTAAGTCACTTCACAACAGTAATCCATCTGGACCATCGATTCACCTCCATCACCCAAATCCCCCAGAACCTGCAAAATACAGCTATCGCGGCGACGACTACCCCTTTGGATTACCTTTCGACACCTCCATCAGTCCAGTCGCCATGACTCTCCACGAGACTGTCCATTTCCCACTCAACGGGTCTGATCCCGTCGCTCAGATGGAGTGGGACAATCTCGTGACAGCACCCAAAGAGACCGGTCGTACACGTCTCGGCCCAGATCATCGGCTGTTCACGATGGTATTCTGGCATCATTTCCACTGCCTATGGTCAATCCAGGGGGCATTGAATGACCGCAATGACACCTACGCTGGTTACGGTCACCTCCACCATTGTCTCAATTACCTGCGGCAAATGCTGCTGTGTCAGGCTGCGGACACGCTTGAACTCGGAGACTGCATGAAGAAGGATTTCGAGAATGAACGTATTGGAGATACGTTGGTCTGCCGCGACTGGCAACAAGTTTATGCTGCGTTGGATGAGAATTATCAGAATTGGACTGAGTGGGCTGAAGAGTGGAATTAAAGCTTGGAATGAGTGCTATTAGTGTATAGGACGCATTGTTGGCAGCCTAACATCCAACGCTCCTAACCTTCAGTTCGCCAGAGTCAGAACTAGAGCTAGTGCGCCGATTTTCACCCTTAGGCACAGGTCGATGTACAACCGAAAACGTTGAATTGGGCTGGCCAGTGGCCACATACGAACCCTGGGAAAAGGTGTACATAAATCGGCTCAAAACTGAGCACAAGAACAACCGAGATGAGATACAGTCTCTAAAGATCATGGAAGCAACTTCTGCTCCTTTGACTTCGGATCGGTCTGCGGTTGAACCCACTGACAAGAATATGGTCGCTGGAGCATATCACAAATAAAAGGTAGTCTCCACGAAACGTCAGCGTTGATGCAAATAGAAGACTAGGTGGGTGGAATTGCGATGATATTGACAACACACCTCCAGAACCTGTCCTGGACTCCGAAGGATTTCATTATAGTCTGACTTATCAAGTTACCGTTGCACGTTTTGCACGTGCGTTTCTGATCTTCGGTCCGCTTGTATCGCCTGCGGAAGAAGCTGGCGAACGCAAAGTACATTATTAGCCACTCCATCTACATCAACTGTCATATTCCTCGTCATGATGTAGGACAAACCTTTGCCTTCACCGGCAAATCGCGCTGGTGAGCTGAAACGGGATTCATTACACTCGGTCGCTGTGAGTGCGTATCTAGCCATCCATTTTGAGGGTGGTTCCAATTGATCGTCACCCTCTACTCTTGCAGCATCGCTAGCCTCTTCGCCGCAGCACAGAGACGGCCCATCGTGACCACGATCTACCAATAGCCACGAGGAAGCGCTTTCCTCTTCCCTTAGCACAGCCAATCGAAATTCTTAATCGTACCGATCATGCGAAAAAGAACGGGGAATTGAGCAAAAGGTAAGATTCTGTAAGATTGTGGAGAATTATGCAAAACCTGTGCTCATTTGATCGGCCAAAGATTGCCCAGGGTCCAGCTCGAGATGCTAACGTGCCAAGCTCCAGATTCCCCATCACTGCCTTCGGCGATAAGCGAATTCTGCGCCGTCGCGTGATCTCGGTGGCGTCGGGGATAAGGATGCATAAAATTACAGCGCCTTGAACGGGGAGCATCATGATATCTCTCTGCATAGATGCGGCTAGAACATCGCGATAAACAAACACGGCGATCAAGCCTCGTGCGATACCTTGGAGATCGAATGATGTTGTCTGCAATGCTTCTAGCTTTCTTAGGCAATGAGACGGTCCAGGTGCCAATTGTGGGGTAGGCTCTAGCCGTTCGCGTGTCTGATGCATAGCAATGCAAAGCCGCCACTTATAGAGCGCTGATCGCGAGCTATACGCTTCGGGGTATCCTGTGCAGTATATCATCATTCCGGTGGCTTGATTACGACCTTCATTGAAGACGGCTGTGCACGTATGAAAATATAAAAATGACTGAATCAAAATGACATACATTTCTATTATCAGGCTTTGCCGGTTTGGACAAGTGAACACCAACTGACTTTGAATCCATTGGTGGTCCCCAGCTCATCGATGCATTAGTGATAATTATGTCGCGAACCTTGATTGGGTCCATGCGTGTTTGGTTACCACACAAGGATCTGGAAACAGATAAGGTCGGAGCGACTCCGAGACATGAAGTTAGCCGAGAAGCGCATAAACCCGCACACAATAAGACAGTTCGGTATCTGTCGCCTCAGCTCCTCAACCGACCACTGGCGACAACGATGTCTGAAAGTACGGGAAAGATAGACTTTCATGTCGGTAGCGAAACGTACCAGACGTGGTACAGGGTCTTCGGTGACCTCAACTCGAGCGTTCGACCACTACTAGTCCTCCACGGCGGTCCCGGTCTCTCCCATCATTATGTACTCCCCTTCAAAGAACTCCACGCTCGGTTCAACATACCGGTCATCTTCTACGACCAGATTGGTATCGGCGAGTCCTCCCATCCCAAGAACGTCCCCAAAGAGTTCTGGACACTTGACCTCTTCATGGACGAACTCGACAACGTTCTCCAACATCTCGGCATCAGTGCCAACTTTGATCTCGCCGGTCACTCCTGGGGTGGAATGCTGGCGGCGCACTATGTCAGCCACAGGCATCCACCCGGACTACGACGGTTAGTCCTCGCGAGCGCGGCGCCATCCATGCCTCTGTGGGTGAAGAGCACTCGTGGACTTTTAGCAAAGCTGCCAAGGGAGCTGAGAGAAACATTGGAAAAGCATGAGAGGGAGGGGACGACGGACGACCCAGAGTATCAGGAAGGAATGAACGTCTTTTACGCAAAACACGTCTGCCAGCTCACTCCGTGGCCTGAAGAGCTGGGGGCCTCCTTTGCTGCTATGCAGGCTGACCCCACTGTTTATTCGACAATGTGAGTACTCTACGCGTCCACTCTTTCGGCAGCACACTGACGTTGTGGTACAGGCTGGGTCCGTCAGAGTTCACCATCGTCGGAACATTGAAGGATTGGTCTTGCTTAGACCAGATCCACACCATCAACTGCTCGACTCTTCTGACGAACGGTGTGGATGATGAAGCGCAGGATGTGTGTGTAGGACCGTTTTTTACGAAGATCCCGAAAGTGCGCTGGGTGACGTTCGCAAGAAGTAGTCACATGGCCTTTTTCGAGGAGGCTGATCGTTACTTCGAGATCGTTGGGAAGTTCTTGACGGAAGCCTGAATGATATAACCCGAAGTGGCATAGGGAGGGTAATCAACATGTCGCTGTATCGCTGTATGCTGGTTCCGACTCCCTTATGTATAGTCTAGAAGTGTGCATAGTTTCATCAACAAAGTCAAAGGCTACTTTTCCGTGATTTCAGCGTCGAGAGTGGGATGGAATGTGTTTATATGATCTCGTAGGGGATGGGGATTGAAGGTAGAGCGGGACGACGATAGACCAAGACTTGTCACAATAGAAGTCGCCTCAGAATACCTTCCATGTGAGCATGACGGTGGATATAAACAAATGGTGACCTAAAGACCTCCTTGTAGTCGAAAATCGTTTCAGTAAGATGAACGGTGGGAAAGCGACGGACAATGGAATTTCGTTGCGCCATCGGCGAGGGCCTTATTAACGTCAACGACATACTTGAGGTGGGGGTGTGTCGGTAGCTCGCCAAGTTGGGACTATTTAAGAAAATGGGAGTTCGGTAGGGGGTTATTCATGCTCTCGGGTATAGTTCATCGACTCTAGATTTTGCTCGGAGGTTCAGCATCCCTTATTGAGAATGTCTGCGAGGACGAGTCACCCGCAGTACAGTTTGAGAATTTCACGAGCCTGCGCCAGTCCTCGTTCACACTGCGATCGACTAGTGGAAGTTCGAAAGCATTGCACACCGGTGTCAGCGACAGAGTCCCGGAAAAGTAACAAAGGCCTGCCTGGACGAGGATGAATGTCTCCAAAGGCGAGATTGCCAGATAGAGTTAAGCTAGATCATCGAACGGTCCGAAGCGGCACAGAAACCAGGAACTAAAAGCCCGAGGATCCTCGTCCGCTAAGCCTGGGGTTGATTGGGGCACCATGGATGATCGGCCAAATTCCTGATCAGGGTCCAGTATACAGCTGGAGGATGAGAACTGCAGCTTAGTTCTCATGATCTCTGTAGAACTGAGGGTCATCACATGATACAGCAATACAGCAGCCCGTAACGACTTCATGTTTTCACTTCCTGGATGGCACCGGAGGTAAGACAGCCAACTGCATGAAGGTGGAAGATCGGACAAGATGGCCAATGGGACGGACAGCAAGCAGATTGGATACAATGCGATGGGGACGTCGAGGGAAGGAACATTGGCATAGACCCACAGCGGACTGACTTCCTGTCGCCGAGTTTGACAGGGCAGTACCACAACAAGGGTGGCCTAACAGGCAATGTCGGACGCATACTCGAACTTTTCGAAAGAACGCTCGAGATTATGTCCTTCCCCACGTGTCCTGTCGTGCGAGAGTACTGGGCCGTGGTTCGTCGCACCCTCCAGCTAGTCCAGGAATTCTGTTGTTGACTGCGCAGATTCACTGATGAACAACGATGATGTTGACTCGGATCGCCTATTGACGCAATGAGGTGCAAGGATCACTGCTGTCGCGCCTATGCTGTCTCTCGGTAACCAGGATGGACGAACACGAGGACACAACATCCCCGTCCTGTGGAATGAAGACGAACACTGCAACTGCCTGAGTGTTCAAACCCATATGTGATACTCCATCCAACTCACAAACGTGGTTGGAAATGTAGTACAGTGGTTGTCCCACAGTAACACTAACTCTCAACGCAGTTCCCCATTACCCAGCATGTGTCGAAATTCGAAGGATGCGTACATCCCTCACGTACTGTGGTAGACGGATCAGGCGGTCTGCAACCTCTATTAAAATTACGGTAAGGATAAAATGGAGTGTCTCACATCGGCATCGGCCCATCCCATTCGACGACATTGTTGTTTACTGACACAGGCCTATTCGCGGTTCCCAACTCGATACCACCGTGCTACACTGCAGCGTAAAATATGGGGGAATTTGACTCTGAGACCGACAGCGACATCTGTTGCCCGGATTCCTGCCTTGTAATTAGTTATATTTGCGATCTACGGAGCTGAGTAGTAACTTGCGTACTGGTAACAACTGTCTTTGCATCGATCGTCGTCCACGTGTGTCGCAGAGCGTGAGGGATAAGATGCACCCTGTGGCTGGTCGCGACGGTATCCAGACATTTCCTCGTTTTGTTTTCCCTCCCCGTCACGTTTAGAATGGCCCAGGTCGGGATTGGAGAGCCCGAGTGAGTGTGTACATCCCGTGGATGATCCCCAGCCACAGGCATTTCCTCGCCTTGTTCCCACCCAGGGTCAGAGATTGCAGCCGCTCATACGTTGTGCTGCTAGATGGGTCATTTTTGGTAAACTTGAAGCGAGATGCAAACTCACAATCAGTGTATGTACTACCACATGTCTTCGATTCCAAACGGTCTCATTCTGTTCTGGTGCTCGAACTGTTGGCCATCATTATTTAGAGCAGGAAACAGAGATGGTGAAGGACGCGGCGGGAGACATACCTGGGGTACCTTTAGGATCATGTGGAACAAAGCTTGAAGTTCAAGTTCTCGAAAAGGCCCCCGGGTCCCATTCGCTACCATCAGTTGTTGGTATTAGGTAATCGTCCTCGTACGAACCTTATTTCGTATACATTAGTCCTAGTACCTGCTCTTAACAGCACCCCTATATCACGCCTAACCAGCCCACAAAGCGACCCTATGAAAAACGAGAGAACGAGGATTTGAGTTGACGAATCCAGGAACACCGCGAGATCTATAACAGATCGTCGATGTTGAAGATGTGAAGGTGTGATGCAACGAGATGAAAGACACGTCGAACAAAACGAGCAGCTGCGTAGATGCCAGCTAGCTATGAGTCGACTGTCAAAATGAGCATTCAATGTTTCTGGGGAACTGGGAACATTGACAACTCTGGGCCTCTTACTAGACAGACATGTCATGCCCCCCCCGCGAGTAGGATCCAGCTTGAGTGTTGAACGTGTGGATCTAATCATGAGCATCACATTCACAATCCTGTAAATTGTTGGAAATGCAATTTCTGTATGTACTTTTGAATGCGAGCTCGCTATACAGCAGACGAAGGCTACTATGGTGTGCACAGGGTATTGTTAACCATCTTCCTCTATTGATTAAGAAACTCGAGAGCTTAAGAATCCAGCTCCCCTTCTGTGACTTTGGTCAACCACGCTACTACCTTTCCTTCCGCGGGGAAGTCATCCTTATGCTTCTTCGCCAACTTGATGAACTCCTTCCTGCTCATATCGGCCAAGTCGACCGCGTCCCCAAGCACCTCCCTTGCTTCATCAGCAACATCGGTCTCCGCCGCAAGCTCCTCTACAATACCCTTCAAAAGACCCCTCTCCAGACCCTCCGTGTAATTATCCCAGCTCTTCTTGTCCTCATCGGGCCCAAAAGTATAACCCACGAGTTCCCCTAATAAAGGGTTGTACATCGACTCGTCGCGGATGCACTGTTCGAACAGGTAGAGCCCCTGGCAGTTGGCAAATGCGCGAGATAAAGCAGGCGCGGTGTCCGGGAATTTCTCCCGTTCTGCCTTCTCGAGTAAACGGTCGAACGAGACTTGGTCACGGACGTTCCGTAGACGAAGAGGCTCGTCTTCCGGCCACTCAGGATGATCGATGATGAAAAAGGGATATTGAGCGAAAGAGGAGGTAGACGTCGTGACCGTATCATCCCAGTCGATGATAGCGGTGATACGTGGATGAGTGTCAACGTCTACGACAAGGATATTTTGGGAGTGGAAGTCGCCATGCATTAGCGGGAATCCCTGGGTGTCAAGCGAATTGTCGTAAAAGCATGGAATGAGCGAACGCATGAACCAGTAACGGGTGTAATCGATCTCGTTGGCAATATTGCCGAATCGATTGTGTTGTATTTTCTGGAGACGCGCGTTGGCGATGGCCAAGTATTGATCTGTACCGCTCCTGTAAGTCCCCTCTGGAATGCCACCCTCCTCTGGGGAAGGCTCAATGCGCCAATCACCATCACGAGTCTTGAACAGACTGCCGATCTTGTCGAAGCGAAGCGTGGACAGCTCGAGCAAGATATCGATGACTTGTCCTAGAACTATATCACGCTGGATGTCTGGCATGTCGTCCCAATATTTGGACAGTGATGTGCCCTCTACCTTGGACATGACGACATATGGGGACCGGACACCACCAAGCTCTGGATCGAGGCATGAGTGAATGATACGTGGGACTGGGATACTGGTGTGGGTGGCGACATATTCCATCGACGCGAGCATGGTGGCCGTCTTCCTGACGTTCCGATCCATTATCTCCAGCGTCATTTGACCAGAGAGCTCTGGATGGGGGTAAAGGGGGAGGCGCACAACGACCTGATCGTCGTCAAGATGAAGGAAGCGAATGAGATTGAAACCTCCAGACTTTTGCTGACCCCATCGAGCGGTGGTCGCGCCGACCTTTTCACGTACGGTACGGAGGATGGAGTCCCAGTTGACAGCTTGTACAGTTGCATCAAGGGCAAGATCAGGTAGAGAGCTGGTGGAGCTGTCGGAGCGCGTGGGCGAAGTCATGGTCTACTGGTTGAGACGATGGTTGGACTTTCTGTGATGGTTGTGAACAGTGTTCAACTTTAGAAGACAGCCTGAGCGGCGAGCCATGCTATACAGGATACTATAGTGTAAATTCAGAGAGGTGCCTTGCACGGTGTATAGATAACCCGTCGGGGTTCCATCATCAGGCCGAGAGTACTGCGCAGTGACAATTGACTCTAGAAGCGGCATCTCAAAGAAACACCTTTCGCCACCTTATTTTTGTTGTCCACTCGCATTTCTCGCTCGTTCTTTTCACCTATCACCATCACAGAGCGACCTGGTACCACATCTGATGCGCTCAAGTTGCGTCTTGCCTGGTGCGTACCCCACGGCATAAAGAACATGGCCGACGGTTGCAGCTGACTACGGAGGCGCGGTAGCGATGGGCATAAATACTGGCCATGCTTCCAGGGTGTAGAGGTAGACACCAGTAACAAACCGACTCTTGAACTTGAACGATCGGCAAGTTGACACCGTCCTTGTAGTGTTGCCCCGTCTCATCTAATCTCATCAGCCAGAAGCAATAACACTATGCCTCGCCACCACTGTCCAAAGTGTAAAAAAGTCACCATCGCAACTGGGGCACAATGTCACAAATGTCAGGGGCTTTCCCCGTGTGCGACAGGCGGGTGCTCCAACTACGTCTCCAGACAAGGTGATATCTGCCCTGCGTGCGTTGCTCGTATTGGTAAATGTCCATTGTCCTGTTTCCCCGTTGAAGCTTACACCTTGGACTACGCAGAGGCTGAAGAGCGCAGGAAGAAGAAGGAGCAGGGGAAAAAGTGAACTGTCTGGGCTGTCAATACATGCATCGTGACGAGCGAAGAGAGCTTCTCGCGTACAACAATAAATCGTCTTGAGTCCAGATCGTGATTATGAAGTTGATTTAAATTAAGGCTGCTCTTGTGGGCGTGTTCTGAAGAATGGGCCCGCTACCACCACCTACCAGTGCCTTTCTGATCGTGGTTCAGTACGGAGTGCTGGTGTCGTCGATTTCCTTATGAACAGATGACACAAGATGCTGCTGCGCCATAATTTAGGTAATGTAGGCGTTAGGTGAGCGGCATTCCAAGGCCAAGCCCAGGGAGGTGTTTCGGGAGACTTGGTTATAGGATACGCCGTATATGGAATCAACGATTGCACATCGCGATGACTGCATCATGTCTTTTGGAGAGTAGGAATCGTACCAGCCTCTGGGTAGCGGAGAGTTTTGGAGAGGCCTTGGGTCGGAGTACAGGGTGAGTCACACAGACTCGCCCAAGACTCACTCTACACTCACAGGATCATAACGATGTGTACCCCCCACTCACTTTAGGCATAGTCATTGGTCTGGCCATTCGAGGGAAGGGAAAAAGACTGGAGCGAACGTCCCAGCGGAGTGGGGGTGAGAAACGTCAAAGGAGCGTTGGTCGCCAGAGGTTCTCATCGTTATATGGGGTCGACCAGGGAGGTACCCATGTACCCTCACAGTCGTCGTCACGAGGGTATCATGACCCTAAACGCTTGATTAAGAGATAATGGCGACACACGACGTAGGCCGATTTCCCTGCAGTCGTTACTGTAAGCAAAACTCACAGCACATGTAAGAGTGAACAAATACGGAAAAAAAGGAAAAGAGGAAAAAGACATTCCATCGACTCATAAATCTATCCAGTTATAACCCTACCATGTCTCATCCATGCATTCCACACTGAACTATCCCCCTTGCGCCAAGAACCTCTTTCAACGGGCTGTCAGCTCTCTTCTCCCTTATTCTTGATGCATAAGGAAGCCTTCGGACATGTGTCAGCTATGGTATTTATAGCTGATTTCAGTAACAAATTCCTGTATAAAACGTGAATGCATTATTTCCCTTCGTTCGACTCAAAGAAAAGCTCCTCTGCATCTCAGGATAATGCAGTGTACAACTGGCCGTGTGCGAAGGGGTCGATGTGGAGATGATCAGATGATGTGCAGCGCAGGCTAGGGTGAGTCCTTCCCGTTGAATGTGGTTTCGTACTCGAGAGGTCGGAATTGTTTGCAAGTGATGTCCAGTCTGATCCAGGAGGCGAGGAACTGAAAGATAGTATGCGAGTAGGTGGGAGTCATACAGTATTGCAACGGTCACGTGGTAGCACGGGTCGTGCAGGTTTCAACTTTCCAATGTCATCAACGTGTGGGCCAACCCCTTGCAACATGTGTCCCTTGTTCCCTAGTATCCTCATGACGCGTCCGCTCGAAGTACTACGGTGGAGTCTGCACTGGTACCGTGCTGTTTCGACCACTACACGTCTTGCTGTCTCCCTCAAGGACACGAGCCCATCCATCCATAGCAATACTTCCAATACTCGACCCCAGCGATACGATCAATGGTATGGCAATTTGGACCCTCAGAGTATGAGCTCGTTCGATTATACAATGGAAATCGGAATGCCCCCGCTTCGATCCCCACCACTTACCGTCAAGACGCCCAGACTGTTGGACAGAACGAGTCGGTGACGGACTGTGGCTGTCGTGAATCACGAACTACTTCCCCATGGTCGACTCGAGCACCTTTGGTTTTGTTACCTCCATCACTAGGCTGTCATATGTGCTACAGGTGCACGTCACATTCAACATACCGAACAAGTCAAATGTAACCTTCCGCCGTGCAAGGTCTTTTGCATTCTCCAAAGCGAGAGACAAACAAGTGCCACTCCTATTCATTGGCCGGTTCACCCTGGTTTTGTTACGCCTTGCAATTGGATAATTAGCACAGGTAACACCTTTTTCTCGTAGACACGCACACACAACTCTGTTCTAGAGTTTTGGCGCAAATTCGAACATCCTATGGAATTCGCAGGCATAGCGCAACATTATGACCGTTCCGCAACCACCCACGTTCGACCATTTGCAGCAGATTACCTCCCTCATTTCGCTAACACCTATGCGACACTTAGTTGCTTGACTGTTGGTCCTCACCTTCGTTTGGAACCAACGCCATGATTCTATTCACGTGCGGGACCCCCAAGAAGAGTTCTAACCACAACAA
>JBBPRF010000809.1:0-14997 GCA_038092875.1 Lanmaoa pseudosensibilis | reverse complement strand
GGCCCATAAGTTATCTTCTGCAGTATATCCCTTCCATTGGATAAGGAAGGAATGGGATCAGGGGTTTCCACAGTGGCATAAGATCCAGTCAATTTCGTATTTTTTTTTGCCAGTGATAAGGCCAGGTGGTGGCTTTGGGAAGTTTGGACTGTGGACAGGGTTTTCGCAATAGGGCAATAAGAGGGAAGCATGGAAGACCAGATGGATCTTCCACATTGCTGGGAGTTGGAGTTTGTAAGTGATCAGGGATAGGACCTTTATAATGGTAAAGGGTCCTTCATGTTTGGGAGCAAACTTTGGGTTGACAATGGAGCATTTGAGGTTATGGGCTTCAAGCCATACCTTATCTCCATTTTTAAAAGGAGTGAATTTTTGATGAGTTTGAGCAGCCATGGTTTGGCAGGCAAGTTCATGGGATGCAAGGGCTTTGTCTTGGGTGGTGGTCAAGGACTTGAGGCAAGATTCTACTGTGGGAAGGAAGGACTCAGCAATAACTGAGGGAAGGGCATGGGATTCATATCCCATCATGAGATAGAACAGGGATTGACTTGTGATGGAGTGAGGTCAGTGATTATGGGTGAATTCGGTGTGTGAGATGTTGTCAGCCCAGGAACCAGGGTTGTTTCCACAGAAAATGTGGAGATATGTCTCCATTTCCTGGTTGATTCATTCTGTTTCTCCATTGGTCTGTGGGTGATATGTCATGGAGAGGGAGAGATCATAGTTTAAAATATGTCCAAGTTCTTTTACAAAGGCAGAGGCGAACTGTGGACCACAGTCTGAGATGACTTTGTCATAAAGGCTGAAATGGAGATAGATTTTGTGGAAAAGAAAGAGGTTACTCCCTCAGCAGTGATCATTTTCTTCATGGGGCAATGAATTACCCCCTTAGTAAGCCCATGGTCTACCACGACCAAGAGGGAATCGAAGGAGAAAGATGTGGAAATGTCTGTGATTAGATTACAGGAGATCTGTTGGAACAGGCATGAGGTAGAGAACTTGATGGGCATAAGGGAAGGAATTGTGGGGTGTGTATTTGTTTTGTTTTGCTGGCATGTGGTGCAGCCTTCAACATATTGGCAGACATGGCTAGCAAGGCCAGACCATCAAAATTCAGTGGAGATAAGTTGGTGGGTTTTAAGGAAGCCAGGGTGACCAGTGGTCTCGTGATTGTGGCAATGTTGGAGGATAGACCTATGTAAGTCCCCAGAGTCCGGAACATATATGCAGCCTTTGTACATAAGAACAGATCTTTCCATCTGCCAGTCAGAAAGATGAGAGCAGAAGGCGGCGGGAATGTCTTTGTTGATGGATTGGAGACATTGAAGGATGAGGGGATCACCAGTGGAGGCAGCAGTGACCTTGTCAGCAAGGGGGGTATCAATAGCGCAGACAAAGATGGAGGAAGGAAGGAGTGTGACTTCCTGATTGTTCAGGTTGAACTTTGGGAAATGATCACAGTGGCGGAAAAGGACATCAGGGCCCACAAGGTGGGATCCAGGAATGTGGAATCATCTTGAAATTGAAGTCCACTAGATCTAGGAGCCAATGGGCTTGGCAGCAGTTGAGGGCTTGGGGAAAACAGAAATAGGTAAGTTCTTGTAGTTAGTGAAGACCTGGATGGGGAACTGAGATCCATGGAGATGGTGTCACCAGGATTTGAGGGCACAAATGACCATGAGGAGTTCACAATCATAAATATTGTAGCTCCATTCCATGGGAGACAGGGATTGGAACAGGTAGGAACAGGGGTGCCAATCTCCATTGGAGTCAGCTTGCAGAAGAATACCTCTGGTGGCATTCTATGAGGCATGGTGGCAATGGTGAAGGGGGCAGTGAGATCCAGCATGTGTAATACCAGTTCTGAGAGGAAGAGGCATTTCAGGATGAGGAACACTTCTTGACATGTGGTGGTCCAAGACCAGGGAAGAGATTTCTTTGTGAGATCTATCAGGGGACAAGCAATATTAGAATAGCTTGGGATGAAACAATGGTAGAAGTTGGCAAAGCCAAGGAAGAAGCGGACTTCCTTGACTATTGTGGATATGGGCCAAGAGGAGATACCCTTAAGTTTGACAGGGTCCATGGCAAGTTCACCAGGTTTGATGATGAGTATGAGGTAATCAACCTTGGTGGTGGTGAACTTACATTTCTCCAGTTTTAGGTGGAGATCTAGTTCTGTCATGCATTGGAGGACACATTTAGTATATTCCTCATGAGTCTTTTTATTGGGAGAGAAGATGAGAAGATCATCCATGTAGATGATAAGCCATTCTTCTGTGATCATATCTCAGAAGGAGTCATTCATGAATCGTTGGAATATGATGGGAGAATTACAGAGGCTGAAGAACATTACTGTGGGTTCAAAGAGTCCTTTGTGAGTAATGAACACTACTTTCCACTGATGGCCATCTTTGATGTGGACATTGTTGTATTCCCATCAGACATCGAACTTGGTGAAGACCTTGGCATCTTTCAACTTATTGATGAGATCTGAGATGAGGAGTAGGAGGTATGTGTCTTGAACAGTGTGTTCATTGACATATTGGTAGTCTTGGCAGGGGCATAGTCTGCCATCCTTCTTTTTGACAAAGAAGAGTGATGCTTTGGGGGAGTTTGAGGGGCGGATTTTTCCAGCAGCATGGTTTTCATCCAGAAAGGATTTGGTAGTGGTTTATTCCTTGGAAGTCAAGGGGTAGAGTTTTCCTATTTTTGGGATAAAACCTTCTTTAAGGTTTATCTTGTGGTCATAGGGCCTAGAGGGGGAAACATGGTCGGTGGCTTCTTTCAAGAAGACAGAAGCAAATTTAGTGTAGGCTGGGGGGAGCATAGTTTTTGGCTTATCCTGTCCAACAGAGATAGTGAGTTTGGTGGCTTAGGTAATTCTCACAATCTGGGTGGATTTGAGAGGGGCATAGCAAGATCTAAACTGAATGGTTCAATATAAGGCACGGTTATCCATGGCACAGGAGAGGAATTGGTTTTCCTTTTCCCATTCATTGTAGGAGAAAAGTTTCTCCTGTTCGGTGGCAAAGACATTTATGTGGCAAGGGGGAGCCAGAGAAGGGACCCAATAATGGGTGTCATGTCACTTGATGTCAGCGACATGGGAGGAATAGAGTTCCTTTGATTGAGCAGAGGATTCCACAATGAAGATGGTTCTTTTGACCCAGTCAATTTGGGGGTTGACAGCACAAAGCCAAGGAGTTCCGAGAATGACATTATCTTTGAGGAATACAAGATGAAAGAGAATGCAGTGGGCAATGCCTTCTATGTTAAGGAAGAGGGTCACACCATGTCAGATATTGCCACTTTTGTTATAGGAGCTGTCTGTGTTCTGGGCTTGGAGGGATTCCTTGAGTTTCTTGATGGAGAAAGAGTTCTTCTTGGCAAAGTCCCAATCCATATAGTTGATGCTGGCCCCACTGTTGATGAGGGCACAAGTGCTGATGGCTTTGAGCATGTGCAAAGGTACAATGACTTGAACAGTGATTTCTATTGCTTTAGCTACAAGAGATGGTACAGTTACACTGCTACAGGAGAAGGGGATTCTGGCATTGAAGCAGATCCCTGGTTCAAAAATCTATAGAGAAAGAAATGCAATGAACATTTTCTTCATCATCATCATTCTTGATCTCCTCCAGCTTTGGAAGTGTTTCTTCTTCTACCTTATTAACACACTTATTCTTGGATTTCTCAGCTAGGAATGCAGAGCATTTGAATGACATATGTCCAGGTTTTTGGCAGTGGAAGCAGAGGTCTTTCTTACAGCAATGCTGGTGCTCTGCATCAGTTAGCTTGCTTACTTTGATAACATTAACATCCATGGTGTTGGGGTCTCTAGTGGGGGTAGAGGAAGTTCTAGGGGAGAATGAGTGGTAACCGCCTGAGGGTTTCTTACTTACCTGGGTGATTTCACAAGTGTGATCCCATTGGATTTGGAAGTGTATGGCTTTCTCATACCATGAGTTGATGATGGCAGGGATGGTGTCCATCCCCATGATCTTGGTCATAAGTGGGGTGGGAATTTTGGAGGCAAAGTATTATATGAGGATGTTGGAGTCAGTAACCTCAGCAAGGGCTACCTTGTTCTTGAACTCAGAGATGTAGTTTAGAAGTGTGGTGGCACAGAATTCATCCTTTCTGGGGATGACATAGGTGGTGAAGAGCCATGTCACAACATTGCCAATGGTGTTGTGGGGTTCAAAGGCCTTTTTGAAGGTGACTTTGAAGGCACCAAAGGTCCCAAGGTCAGGTGGAGAGTGTGTCAGTGCATTCTGGCAGAAGGTTCCTGCCCAAGTGCAAGCCGACCCCTTAATTATATGAGAGAGGGTGTTGTTATGAACTATTGCGAATGACAATCCACAAGGCTTGGGGACATGTCTTTCAGAGTACACGGCTTCCGGCACAAAGATTTGTGGAGCTTTCACCCACGTTCAACACCAGCCTACAAGGTGAATGTACACCAGGCAATGACCAGAGGTGGTAAACAAAGTGGATTAGACTGGGGAATCCAGTTGTATGTGTCTAACTTATATATGTTACAGGATTACACACAGACCATGCTGTGCATGAGATAAACTACTAAGTATAGTAAGATGAAAGAAGTGTCCGTGTGAATGACAGCGTGAGATAAAGACGGAAATGAGTGTGCGAATAGATAAGGTGTGAAAGAGATGGAGATTAAAACCATGAGGCATGTCACGTGATTAGGTCTAGACCATGGTCATGTGATTGTTTCTCACGATCATGTGCACTAGTCACGTGACTGGTAAAGGCGAAATAATAAGTCTGAAAAAGTTTGAAAATATTCATATTGTAACAGGTGTAGGCTACTTTTTTAGCATTGGTGTTGTACACATTGATGTTGACTAAGAGGTAGGTTTCAATGGTGTTGAGCCACTCAATGGCTCGGTCATAGAATTCATCGAAGGCTTTGGGCACTCCAAGGTGAAATTGGATGGATTTAGAAGACATATTAGGCTTCTTCAGTTGTGGTGGCTAAGGAGGGGGAAGTTGGAATAAGGGGAAACACTAAACAGGAGTGGGAGAGGGAGGAGTTGGCTCACAGGGAATAGAGAGTGAGTAGGAGAGTTGGTGGGAAAGTTGTGTACCTTCTAGCATTTCCTCTCAAGAGGGTAGCATGAGATCAGAGGAGAAGAGGTCATAATGAGAATTGTCCTCTTCAGTGTCATTTTCTTCAGAGGTGGAGTTGGCAGGTGGGGCAGGGTGATGTGGTTGCCAATGAGGATCAGGGGGAAGTTAGTGAGAAATGGTGGTGGCTTATGTAGGAGTAGCTGGGCAAGGAGAGCTTAGATCTTTTGTTACACTCAACCCAGGTAGGATCAGATGTAGCCCTTGAAAGGCATAGGGAGGTCCTAAGGTTCAGAGGGTCAAGGGGAATCCACGGATATGAAGGTGTTCTCATGGTGAAGTGAGTCATCCGGTGGAAATCCACAATAGTGATGACAAAGGCATGGGGTACAGTTGCATCAAAGGCAATACCAACCATCCTAAGGTTCAAGGGTTTGAGGGAGCAAGGGATGAGGGAACAAGGACCTTGTCAATTGCAGAGATACTAAGGTAAAGACAAGGAAGATCTAAGCTAGAAATCTCTACTGCGAAGGTGAGGTATGTATACATAAGAGATCCACACATGGACCACAGGACAAGATAACTAAAAAGAGGATGGGAATAATGATAATGCATCATGCAATATGAGGAACCAATGAGGAAGTGACACATCATTAGTATTACAGATGAAACGAATTGGAAATAAATGCACAGTCAATGGTGTCATGACTGTGGACTGCAGAGTGACATGAGAGAAACAGCAATTGCTGACTGAACAAGATTACATGAGATGGAAAAAGAAAAGAGGGTGTATGAGGCAGGATTTGAATGAGCGACTCATGGTAATACAGCATACATATAGCTAGGAAATGAGGAAAAAGAGTAGTAGTCCAATGGATCATAACAGAATCAAAGACTTCTGACCCCACTTTCACTGCTCATCCTAGGGCAAACATCACTTGTTTCAAATGTGGCAAGAAGGGTCACTACACTAACAACTGTCCAGAGGAAAAGGAGTGTGCTAGCCTTGCCAAAGAAGAACCTGATGCTGCTTAGTAGATTTTAGATGACTTTTGGACTTTCCGGAAATGCATTTCTCTCATTTCTTTTGTTTGTTCAGACCCACTCATGATTCAGGGGGAGTGTTGAAGTAGAATCACTCACTATGGTACTGCTTACCTAACACAGTAGCTATATTGTAGCCACCTGCTGTAATGTATTTCTTATCTGCTATCACAAACAACATCTGCTGTTTTGTTCCACATCGCTCGTGTCCCACTCCTAGCATATGACTTTTCAACATACCCCATATTCTGTTTTGTCCAGCACTTATAGTCTCAAATACTGGTAATCACATTGTGACTTCGTACAATGACTTCCAGGTCAAACACAGGCAGTGTAAGGATTCACCAAGAGACTCAATCTGAAGACTGAATGATTCAAGGCAAAGAATAAGAATTCTGAAACTGAGGAGTTTACATGGAAGGTGTCTACTATATATACTGTACAGAAATGTGCACAGACCAGTTTAGGGCTGGTTATATGACATAATGTTCTAGAGTGTGAATATGTGATATACATGAAGAGGTGAAGAAAATACTGTTCATGACATTACCTTCTTTCCAAGACTGAGACTTCTGGATTGGTGGTAATTCATACAAGGATGGATGATTTAATTTAGTGAGAGAATTGTGAAAAAAAATGAAATCAGGAGAAGAAAAGAAGGAGGTAGAGGATTTAGATAAGTCAATTCCTTGACAGATTGGACATGAACAAGGTTGCTCAATTGAAGATATATGAGCTACCCGTTTAGGGACAAAATTGGGATTAATTATGGAATATCAGAGTTTAAGGTGAGGGTTTGATCAGAGTGCTGTGGGGTGTTTGTGATGGAAAGATTTGATTGCATCAGGAGCATTAGTAAGATTGGATTCTTTGATCCATTCACATTTTTCATGTGGGAATCCTTTCCAATGAATGAGATATTCAATTACTCCACAATGTTCTCAAGAATCTATAATTTCCTCAATCTCACATTCTTCAGACTGGGCTATAATCACCAAAGGTGGTGGAGGTGGTTGTTTTTAAGATGAGAATTGCCCAGGATGATATGAATAAAGAAGACATTCATTGAAAACATCATGAATTCCTTTTCATGAACAGTTGAATTTAAGCTTATAAGCTCCTTTGCCTATTTTGGATAGCACCTTAAAAGAACTGTAGCAACAATCATCCAATTTCTTGAATGGTTGATCAGAGCTGATATTGGTTGCTTTGAGAAGTACAAGATCATCTGGTTTGTGTTGTGGGCATTCTTTAGCATGTCAATCATAAAAATGTTTCATGTTATTAGCTGCATGTTGTAAGGCAATCTATGCTTTGGATCTCATTGCTTCCATTTGTTCTACAAAGTCCTTAGCCAATGGGTTTTGAATTTCCTTTCAACAATTATTTCCAATTCAAGGTTGTTGTCTGTAATTGATGATGAACGGAGAGTAACCATGGACTGTGTTTCACTGGTTATGAGCAAACTGTGCTAAGGGTAACCACTCAGCCCAGTTGGTTTGTCTATGGTTTGTGTAAATACACAGGTATTGTTCTATTTCTGCACTTACTCTCTTGGTTTGTCCATCAGTTTGTGAGTAATGGGCTGTGGACAGATTTGCCTTGATTTGTAGTTGCACATATAAGTCTTTCATGAATGAAGAGACAAATTGCAGACTATGATCTGAGATTACCTTCTTGGGAGTACCATGAAGTTTGAAGATATGATCTCTAAAGACTTTGGCAACACCTTGTGCAGTGATGTCAATGGAAATGGGGAAGATGTGAATCATCTTGGAAAAGCAATCTACAATATTCAAAATGGCATTTTATCCTGGGATTCAAGCAATGGGCTGATAATGTCTACTAAGATGATTTCCCAAGGAGTGGATGGGATTTTGTTTGGATTTAGAGGGGTTTTGTAAGCACTTGTTTTGGTTTTAACTTTTTGGCATCAATCACATCCTTTTATGTGTGATTTAATATCTTTGTGAAGCAATGGCCAATAGTATTTTGCCATAGCAAGGTCATATGTTCAACAAATTCTAGGATGTCTGGCAAGAGGATGGTCATGATTTTCTTTCAGGATGTGTTCCCTTAAACTTTCATTTTTGGGAATGTATAGTAAATCTTTCCAGAATGTTAGACCATCTTTTTCACTCCATGAGGAATTTTCTTTCTCAAGTCCAACTTGTGCATATTTTTCCTTTTTATATTGTAATTTCACAACAAGATCTTCAATTGAGTTAGAGTTTGAATTTTCCCCATGTTCTTAAAGAACTCACATGATTGCCAATTCTCACATGTCTATTAATGAACCTGAAGGGTGCTCTGCAGCCTCATTACAGGATTTGTTTTCAACAATTTCATTGCAGATTTTGTATTCTTCTGCAAAAAGTGCATTGATGTGAATTTCTTCAAGTGAATCAGAAGGGCACACTGCAGCCTCATTACTGATTTCAGAGATAAAAAGATGATCAGGGAGTAAAGTCTGTTATTTGTTATCAAATTCCACCCCCTTTCCAAGATCTGGCCTCCTGGATAGAAGATCTGTGGGGTTTGTTTTTCCAGGTCTATGTTGAATGATAAAGTGATATTCCTGGAGCAATTGTTGCCATCTGGCTTGATGATGTGTAAGATCTTGTGGTAATTCTTGTGATCCATTAAAATCTCAAATGGTTGATGGACTCCAAGCAGGTATTGTTGCCATTCCTTCAATGTGAACATAATCACTAAGACCTCAAGATCTGCTGCATGGTAGTTGTATTCAGCATCACTTAGGCCACGTGAAATGAAAGCAATAGGATGCCAAACATTTTCCTGCTTTTGGCAAAGGACAGCTCCAACACCAATGTCAGATCCATGAGTTTCAATTCAGTAGAGATAGTCATTTGTGGGCATTGCTAGGTCAGGGGCAGAGGAAATCACATTCTTAAGGAATTGGAAAGCCTCTTGACATATAGCATTCCATTCAAAGTCTTTTTTGACCAAGGTAAGTGCATTCAAGGGCTTTGCTGTTATATTGGAGCATAGCTTCTAGCTATAGCGACCACTTATAGGAGTAGGTCGAAGTCTCATAGAGCGAATAAGGGTCTCAGCACTTAAGATCACAATCAATAAGGCTGGAAGACTAGAAACTACACTGGATTGCATAGAACTAGCTGAGGGATAGTAGTACAAGGGCAGCATATTTATAGGGTCAGCTGTGGAGCATGGACCAAGCAGTGTGCCACAGCAAACTACTGGAAGGGGAAACGAAGGGAGTCTGCAAAGGGGAACACCCTTTAAAGGAAGGAGGCTGTCCGTTCAAAGGGGTTTTGAAGAAGAAATCAGTACTCGAGAACCAAGCTATCAAAAAGGTTATAGGTGAAGTCTAAGTTGAGTCGCATAAGAGAGAAGCAGAAAGGGGAACAGTTCTCATCAAGGCCAAAGGGAAAGTTTGTAACATTTGCTTTCTGAGCAAAGTTGCAGACAAATCACCTATAGAAATTGAGGAATTCTAGAAATCCCTTCAACTCTTTTCTGAATATTGGAACTGGTGAATCAGTAATGGCTTGGACTTTAGCTGGGTCCATTTTAACTTCATTATTCAATATGATTAAACCAAGATAGGCTGTTTCCTTGGTTTTGAAGAAGCATTTCTCATGTTTGAGATAGAGTTTATTATCACATAATATTTGTAATACTTTGCAAACAATTCTCCTGTGCTCTTCTATGGTCTTTGTGAAGATCATGATATCATCCATGTATACTACAACTTTTCCTTTATTAATGAGATTCCTAAAAAGATAATTCATCATTGTTTGAAAAGTTGCAGGTGAATTGGTGAGTTTGAAGAACATCACTAAAGGTTTGAAGAGACCTTTGTTCATCTGGAATGTGGTCTTCCATTCATCTCCTTCTGCCATCTGTATATTGTTGTACCCCCATCTAATGTCAAGAGTGGTAAAATACTTTGCCGATTTGAGCTTATTAATTAACTCAGTAATTAGTGGCAATGGGTAGTGGTTTTTAACAGTGATAGCATTTAATTTCTGATAATCTTGTACCAGGTAGAGACGTCCATTCTTTTTTTTTATAAAGAAGAAAGCAGATGCAAATGGGAATTTGGAGGGTCAGATTCTTCCTGATTGGAGGTTTTCTTCTAAGAATGCATTGAGCTCTTTTTGCTCGTCTACAGTGAGGTTATATGTTTTGCAATCAATTACATGATTACCAGGGATAAGTTCTACAGCATGATTACATGGCCTTTAAGGTGGAAGTTCATTGAAGTTTTCTTTTGCAAATGCATCTTTGAAATTGTGATATGTTTCAGGTATGGCTTCTTTGAACATCTTTTTGCCTTTACCAGATTTGGCAAATTGTTCTGTGGCAATTTTAGTTGAGGCATATTCTTATACCTGAATATGTTACACTCAACCCGGGTAGGATCGGACATAGTCCTTGAAGGTGTAGGGAGGTCCTAAGATTCGAGGGTTCAAGGAATTCCACAAACATGTAAGTGATCTCATGGCGCAGGGGAATCCACTGACATGTAAGCAGTCAAGTGGTGAAGTGAGTTGTCCGGCAATGGTTTGCAACAGTAACGACTAGGCACAGAGTATGGTTGCATCAAAGGCAATACTGACCATCCTCAGGTTCAAGGGTTCAAGGGATGAGAGACAAGGGATGAAGGATTGAGGACCTTGTTGATTGCAGAGATGCTAGGTAAAGACAAGGGAAGTCTAAGCTAAGGATCTCTGCTGTGAGTGCTAGGTATTTATATGCAAGGGTTCCGCACATGGACCATGAGAAAGGGTAACTAAGAATGGAAGTGGAATAGGGTTGACGCATCATACGATATGAGGAGCCAATGAGAAAGCAACATGTCACTAGAATTACAAATAAAAGAATTGAAAATAGAATGCGCAGTTGATGGTGCCATGACTGCAGACTGCAGAGTCACGTGAGAGAAATGGCAATTGCTGACTGGATAAGATCACGTGAGCTGAATGAGGAGAGGAAAGCACAGGAGGTGAGAGTTGGACGAGTGACTCATGGTAATACAGTGTATAGCTAGAGAAGTCAAGGAAAAGAGTGGTAGTCCAGATGAATCGTAACAGAATACATGTTTCAACATTGAGTTCAAAGAGTCTTTCACCTTCTAAGAAGCAAATGCATTCTTCTTCTTTGTCATCATCATCTTTACAACTTTCTAGACCTGGCATATGGTCATCCTCACATTGAAATTCCATTCTACCAGTAGTCCAGTCGATTGCAGGATTATGGAATTTGAGCCAATCGTGTCCAAGGAATATTGTATTGACTCCAAGATTGGTTACTGCAAGTGCTATTTGTTCTTTGTACTCTAGCATATGTAATTCTACAATAACAAATTCCGAGATATCACCACTAGAGTTCATGGATCCATCAGCATTGTAGACTGGAATTTTTCTCAGGAGTTTATGCATATTAAGTTTTTTCTTAGTGGCAAAGGTTTGGTCAACTGAAGATCCAGTGCAACCTAACTCTATGAGGGCAATGACCTGGTGTTCAACTAAATTGTCTGTTGTTATAGTCACTGGAATTTCCAACACATTCCTTGGTTTTTTGTCTCATTCTCCTCAACAAATATATTTAGGCTTGTGTTGTAGATCCCGAAGGACATAATAAGCCTGATCTGATTCAAGGTTTTTCAGATCTTTTATATAACTCAGAGGAGACCTCAAATTTTCTTGACTCATGGACAAAGGATTTAGTGTGTGAAATGGCATGGTTTTCAGGTTTCTCATTGATTAGCTGTTTGATCCAATGGATGGACCAAGGGTTGACAGTGTTCATCCATAATTGCTCATTCCTAGGATGCTTTGCAGCCACATTTGAAGAGGATCAGAGTGAATCCTGAATTTGTGCTTTTTGCCTAAGTGGGTGCATGGCAGCCTCAATCTTTGGCATTTGGTGTTTTAGTATTTTTATTTGTTTCTCCTCCTTAGGGCACACAGCAGTCACAAAAGAAGGAGTGAAAGGAATGGCATGGGCAGACGACTTAGAGGTTTTGGTCTGGTCATAAATGGTGAGTATAGAGAATTTATTGTTCAATAACTTAATTGGTACAGGAATAGAATGACCAGTATCTACTTCTACAATTGAAAACCTGACTGAGAGTCCTTAGAATCCTGACTCTTGCTTTGTTCCTTTTCAATGTGCTTTATCCCTTTCACCAGTTCTTCATCACTTTGATATAAAATGCAGACTCCTTTAAAATCCAGCATTCTCATGTTTTGATGGTGGAATTTCATATACTTTTTGCACAGCCAAGTGCCTCCACATTTGAAGCACTTTCCTTTAACACATGCTTTGCTGATGTCCATAGGAACTCTGCCTTGAGCTCCAAAGATACTGACTTGATTCAAATGTATAGAAGCTGCATGAGCAGCTGTAGTGGGGGTAGAGGTTGCCAGCTTGCCTTGCTGGTGGGGTGCAAAATACAGTTTGTAAGTAGGACCAGTGACATTAACAATCCTGTGGTGGTCAGCCCTTTCCCAAAGGATTTATTCAGCCCAACAGAGTGCAAGCTCCCACTTGCAGATGTCAATTGAATCAATGAGTTTATTGTTGATCTTTTCAATGTGATCAATAAGTTTCTATTTTGCACCCTTGTGGATCTGGTTTACAATCATACAATCATTGATTCTGATGTCAAAGTCAGCTTCTAAAGCCAACTTGTGCATCTTCATGAAGTAATCCTCTACAGAACCTTTGCCTTGCTTAAGGGCAAAGAGCTTTTCCTCAGCCTAATGTTGTAAACCAGCAGGCTGGAACTGGTGTTTAATCATTTCTTCAAAGGTGGTGAACAACCAAGTGATGTTGACACCTCATTGTATGGCAAGATCTGCAAATCTGCCAGTAGGATTCTTATCCTGCATGTAGGACAAGGTAATGAGGATCTTCTGATGATCTGATGGCTTCTCCTCAAAGCCACAGAGGTAGATGAGAACTGTTTGCCACCAAGTAACAAAGTTTTCTTTGGTGCCATCATATGCTTTGGGCTTTGCAGTAAGGAATTTGCTGAGTTTTGCAGTTGGCTGGCTGTGGATAGGAGGGTGGATAGATCCTGGAGTTCTGAATCAAGGAGACATTGGCGGGTGAGGCAGAGGATATCCTAGACAGACAGTAGGTGATGTCATTGCTGGGGGTGTGAGTTCTTCAGGGTGGTCTCATCAAATTGGCTTGGAAACAATGGCAGAGTCAAGGGTTGGCGAAATTGGATAGGAGCATACCTCATAGGAGAGATACAGGGAATTGGCACTGCAAGGGGCATGGCTGGCACAGACAGTGGAAGAGTCATCTGCATTGCAATGTCATCTAGAGCACTGCAAATGCCAGCAAAGCTCTCCTCAAGTGAAGCAGCAGATTGGGGACAAGAGGATGGATGAGACATTTTGTTATGAACATACATTTTCACCCTTATCTTATCTGTGACTGACATCTTATCCATGACTGACACTTTTATCTTATCATTTGGACTTAGACGTTTCTGCACTCATGGACACACTACACTATAGATTCACCCGGATCTCAGATCCTCTTCACTCATGCATGGTTTCACTTTCATTTCCACACTATGCATGGCTATGTTCTTTCATTCTGCCACACCTCATGGTTGGTGTATGTTTTCCTTCCATTCAATCAATCATATGTTTCCCTCATGTTCAATCTTCCATTCCATGGCTATGATTGATGCATGTGCTCAATGCATTGCTCGGACTACTATAGTATTACTCTATGCCCATATCTAGATTATGCACAAACATGTACAAACCCTAGAGTAGTATTTAAGGCCAAAGCAGCCACCAGAGAACTTCAGTCAAGTTCTCTTGGAGTCTCCCCTCTAGACCACCATCTGAATGAAACTCACTCTCCTCCCCCTCTGTCCCTGCTAGTACAGTGACTTCAGCCTTGGTGCACTTACAGTGACTCCAAAAAGTGTTCCAATCCCTAATCCCAAACTGGGGCACGAAGCGCCCTGCAATCACTCATGGGAATTTCACTTAGCTTTGGTGGAGACAAATAATGTACAAACCCCTGGCTACAAATTATGTCACTGGGTCATGTGACCCAGGTCAGGGGCTATTGAGATACACCACTTTTAAAACAGCAACACCATTGGAACAATTTTTGGACTTTTATTATAACATTTAGAATCTCAACCAAACATAACTTTATTTGGTCTTGTTTGGTCATACAAATAAATATATACATTTAAACATGATGTCTGAGTTTTAAAACATTCCCACACTTCTTGTTCCTTTACCACTATCATCATGCGATCACTTTCCACTACTCAGCAGAATACCATCCTCTCTCAGCTTGATTCTGGTCACTCCCTCCACTCTATTGCATCCAGTACTGGTGTGGGCATTGCCACCATATCCAGGCTTCATTCTAAGGAGCGTTCTGACCTCCAAAAGTCTGTTGGAGGTCGTCCATCAAAGCTTTCCCCCACCAATATTTGCCATGCTGTTCACCTTATCACATCTCAGAAGGCTGAGAATGCTGTCCAAGTGACCAAAGCACTCTCAGCCATCACCAACCAGCCTCTCCATTCCAATACCATCTGTCTCCATTTGAAAAAGTCTGGGATGAAAGCTGTAGTCAAGTCCAAACACCCTCTACTCTCTGCTAGGCATTGCAAAAATTGCATGGACTTTGCCATTGCTCATAAAGATTGGACTATAGAGGACTGGAAGAAGGTGATATGGTCTGATGAGACCAAAATCAATCACCTAGGGTCAGATGGGCACAAATGGGCTTGGAAAAAGCCAGGTGAGGGGCTTAGTGACAGGCTAGTACAAGGTACAGTTAAGTTTGGTGGAGGTTCTGTGATGGTATGGGGGTGTA
>JBBPRF010000808.1:0-15001 GCA_038092875.1 Lanmaoa pseudosensibilis | reverse complement strand
TGCGACCAACGGATCGCAAGATGCCAGTCAGCAGTGCAGTAATATATTGCCCACGAGGGGGGGAAGGAGGGGGGAAAACTTGGTCCGTGTTAACAGCTTGCGGGTGAGTGAGAAAATTGGCAAGTTCGAATTGAAAGACCCCATCGTCAAACACCTCGTTCGGCATCTCGACGGCCGACCCAGGATACGAGCATATCAGAGACCCTCCCGTTGTCACTATAGCATCACGACTGGGGGACACCTCGAATGACTCGAACAGCGTACAGTTCTCCCGCTTCGTGAGGATAACCGCAGCATTCTGATGTCCGATGAAAAACGCAAGGATATCTATAGATTGTCAGCACGGTTCTACAGGGAGCCTGTGACCGTACCTCCTGTTTGCATTCCGCGCAGCTGGGAGATGACGTGGCCTTTGTCCAGGTGCTCAGACTGGACGGAGGCTTGGAAGTTGTCTAGCATATTCGTGATGCGATGCCATTGAAGCTCAGAGGTTCCGTGGACGTGTGCGCTATAAGCATGGGCAGCAGCGCACACTGCACGAGCTAGTGAAAGATCCTTCTCTAGGGTATAGTCATTGTCGCGGGGAAGCTCGACCGGAAAAAAAACATGGGTAACAGCGTAATGAAATGATGTAGAAGTTTGGACGAATGCCGCCGGTGAGCTCGTCGTTTCAAGAACAGGGTCATCTGAATCAGCGGTCAAAGTGGTAGACATGATGGTATCGAGCGAGAACAGGCGAGAATGTTTGTGGCATGTCAGAGCAAAGTCACAGCCTCTGCTTCCTTTCTTAGGAAGATGATACGTATTCATGGATGTCCATCAGCCTGCGAGCAAGAGGAGTAACGGATACGAACGACAAAATCGACCAGGTCATTAGCATTCTGCTCAGGAACCACGAATTCAATGGTGTTCAATGATCAACACTACCCCAAGGGGTATCCACTATCATGCCAAGTTCCGCCCAGACAAACACCAAGTAAGTCTTCTACTGAACAGTGTTTATTGACGCGGCTGCCATACTAGCTGAAACAGGTACGATCACCAACCATCGGATTCGTGAGTCAAAGATATATACAGTCGACTCCCTTATAACACATACCCCTTCTGGCGGCTCTAGTGGCCGAACTATCATCAATCTCATGGGGGGTGCTAGACCTCTCTGAAGGGGTGTGCATTATAAGGAAGTCGAAGTACTGTAGCTCCAATCGATACATCGCGTTGAGCCAGTTTACCGAAAAGGAAAAAATAATTCGCCCGCAGAGTAATATCTATTTGAGCTGGGCATCGTTAGAATTCTTTTCTGTGAACTATCATATATCAGGTCTCAATGTTAGTGATTTACGCTCAGATGGCAGTAGATTCCACAAAGAGGGTCTCGATATTGGATTGTCTAAAGTCCACGCGACATGAACGATCTGGCATGCTATACGACACCAGAAGCAGCCGGTCGAACAGCATCCTCGTCTCTGCCTATCACAATGCGTCAGTATCCCATCCACATAACACAACCATGTGCGACGGCAGCAGCACCCACCCTCCAAAAACTTTTGCAAAAATGTGCGCTGCGGCCTCTCGTCCACCTTGAGAAGAATACCCATCACATGGTCCGTCTGTTTCCAACAATTAAGGGCCTCCTGGAGGTCCAGGCGGCTCTTGTGTATGAGGAGCTCGATCGCGCGTGGATCGGTAACATGTCGGTTTGCTTCAAACTTTTGACGGATACAGTGTCGGACGTAGGCAGGTGTGACGGGGATGGCGTACAAGGTGACGATTTCGGGTGCCTGCGTGCATTCCTAGGCGGTCAGAAGGAGTACTCATACAAAACTCTAGAGACGACTCACGGCGCGAACCCAGCCTCTGTAGAGATCAATGGCACGCCTACGAATCTCTTCTGTATTGCTCGACATGCGCGAGACCTGCGCTAGACGGGACGGTATCGTTGTCATCTTGTCCTGTTTCGATGTCTGTGCTTTGAGACTAAGTACTCGGGCGGACTCGACATCGTCGTTGATTAGTAAGCACACGGGTCGTGATTTCCTAATTTGGGGATGACTAGGTCGCTTCTTTATCTACCGCCACTGCAACCGCGCTCGTCTTTGTTATTCCCCAACACATCTCCTTGTCGAACATGGTCAGAGGATCAGGCAAGTAAATCCATGAATATAGTAGTTACTTCACCATCCGACACACGCTTTCATTGGCAGGAAAATTCAAGACCAAGCGCGGTGGCGGTAGGAATTTTAGGTGAGCCCGCTTGTGACCATCGTGAAGTGGCATCGGATGGGCTGACGGTGTGAATGGCACGTTTAGTCGGGATATGGTACTCGACAGTAATGGGGTAGCTGAATCGAAATCGTAACTATACTTTCATCATATGCGGGCGTCTGGGCTTTATTACCATCGTGCACTAGGTCCCGTCGCAAGAACGCCAAGCAGGACGACGATGACAGCAACGACGAGGAAGACGAGGAAGAAGACGAAGAAGACGAAGAAGACGATGAAGAAGACGAGGAGGAAGACGAGGACGCCGCTGGACCGAGCGCCACTGCACAACCAGAACTGACGCGCGCCGAACGACGTGAGCTCAAAAAGAAACAAGCCGCTCAGAAGCAAGCCCAGAAACAAGGAATAGACGAAGATGACGAGGACGCGGATCTCATTAATCCCAACCACATCGAGAAGAAACTCAACATATCCGACCTGGGCTCAACAGAGCTGACTCGGAAGGAAAGGTAGGCCTGATGTTCCGATCGAGTTACTGTCTGGTATACGTGTGCGTTTCGGTCACATTGATCGTGATCGTGTGTCTTTAGGGATGCAAAGGAAAAGCAAGAGGCCAAGGACCGTTATTGGAAGGTAGGCCCGCGCACTCGGGGATTTCAATGATGCATCTCATCCGATCATCCAGCTTCATCTTGCTGGCAAGACAGACGAAGCAAAGTCAGATCTCGCTCGTTTGAAGAGGATTAGAGAAGAGCGCGAGGCTGCACAGGCCAAGCGCAAGGCGGAGGCGGAAGGTCTGTATCACCACCCTCACAATCCTGTGTCCGAAAATTGACAGAGCATTGCTTCGTACAGCCAAAGCAGCAGAGGTAGAGGCGAAGAAGAAGGCCGCCATGAGCGGGAAGCGTGTTTGATCGTCCGCAGTATTAACCCGATGTATGTTTCATTATCACCCCCACGGTGGAGTTGTTGTTCTGTGGTTGCTTGAAGTTGTATTATGAAGTCTCGCATTCTACTCTCCTGGGGTTGAGTGCCGAAGACTCAGACTAGACCCTTAAGCAGGTTATCATTTCCCTCCGAGCTGCTGTGGATCACGGGAGCTGTTTACTTGGACTTGCATAGCCTGATGCCGGGCATACTGAGCAATTGCCTCGGGCTGGCAATCAACTTGAACTCTACCCCACGCTCCTTCCCAGCGATCATTACAAGGCGGGGGACCCCGTCCTACTTAGGAAGCATTAGAATCTCGAGACAGGGAAGGTGCAGGTAAAGAGGTACCTGTCACCTTCATTTACCTCCCCTGTGCCCGCCGTTCTTATCTTTAACGAAGATTCGACGAGGTATTTACCTTTGTCTATACCTGAACTACCCCCCCACAAGTACTTGGTATAGACAAACGAATCAGATCATCGGTCCTGAACTGGGTCAGATAGCGATATCGATGTCGGATGATTGGACCTCCCAAGTATTGCCTCTCTTGGTCGCGCGTGCCCGACCGCCAAATTTTCGCACTGGTAGTGGAGTGGCCAAAACGTAGTAAATCATGCTAGTGATTTAAAGGAGATCTACGTGCCCGCTGTCCGAGTTTCAGCGGTGAGCACAAGCTTGCAACATACATCCGATCATATCCTGATTCCTTACATAGTAAGCGATCCGGGATGAGCATCAGAAGAGGCTCAGGAGGTGCAGAGGTTCCCGGAGGCAGATATAGATAATGCTGCATCCTAGTTATTTTTAACACCTCGCGTTTGGCCACCAGAGGCCAATAACTTCTGACATAGAAAACAGGCATTTTAGGCCTTTACTGGCACCGAGGAGGTGCAGTGCCTGAGGTGGAGCCGACAATTTCGTAGTGTGAACCAAGTTCAACCAACAACCTTGCGTGGGATGGCTCGAGGTGTGGTCCAACATCATTTGGTCTGTCTTCCTCATACATACTTACCTTCTGACTGCGTGCACGTTATCTCCCAGTTATCTTCTCGTTAGCCCCAGATGGCCAACTTCTTTCACACGGTGACAACTTGAAGATCTGTAGATGCATCCGAATGTCGCTGGCATCCTGCCGATCACCCACCTATAAGAAGGCTTGTCGTATCTGATTGAACTTTTGAGCCGACCCCATCATGACCACGCTTCGCGTTCCTTCTGATGCTCCTTCGGACACCAAGGGAGAGAAGCACACACATTTGCAGGAGATCCATGCACACACATTATCGACCAAGGAGGTAGACACTGGTGCACAGATCGTCGCTGGTTTGTCAACCCAGTTGGATCCTGCCGAGTCGACACGTGTCAGGTCTGCGTAAACCAACTCTAGCATCGCTGTCTTCCTCTAACTTGAAGCGCACATACAGGAAGAAGATTGACTATCACATCCTCCTAATGATGTGCAGTGAGTTTCTGATTCCGTGTCTTTCAGAGGGGTCGTGTTCTGACTGAGGATTTATTATGCAGCGCTCTATGGGTCAGCAGACTCGGAGGCGCTCAGGCTTTAACAACTGTCTGTTTTACTCATTCTTTTTTGGAATGCAGACTCCAATATATGGATAAAACTACACTTGGTAGTGCTGCGATCCTTGGTATAGAGTGAGATTTTCCGTGACATGGGAACGTGGCGTTTCCCTCTAACAAGTGACAGTCAAGGCGCACATCTGTCAACCAGTCAGTAAGTACCTGTCTTGGTGCGCTCAAGGCGGCTTCAACACAACGTTGCACAGATACAATTGGTACTACTAACCTACCCTTGGTAATCGCTCACATGCGTCTGATCTGTTGTCCTCCCAGGCTCGGAACGATATTCTACATCAGTTACTTCATCTTTGAATACCCTCAGAACCTCGCCTTCCAGCGGTTCCCCGTTGGCAGGTGGTTGAGGCAAGTCCCGCGACCATGCAGCCTCGTTGCCCATTACTCACCTTGCGTCTAGTCTTAATATATTCTTCTGGGGCATTTCATTGATCTGTCAATCCGCCTGCACCAACTTTGTGGAACTCTTTGTGTGCAGATTCTTCCTGGGCATGTGTGAGGGTTCCGTCACGGCGGGGTTCATGATTGTTAGTTCTATGTTCTACACGCGCAAAGAACAGACGTTGCGGGTTGGGTACTGGTGTGAGTACGCCTCGTCATTGAGCGTTGTTATCTATGCTAATAAGTCGCTAGTCATGATGAGTGGGATAGGCAAGTCGACCGAACCGGGTCGCGGGTATAACACTGACTCGTATACAAGCCCAAATCCTCATCGGTTTCATCGCCTTTGGATCTCTACATATAAACACGACTGGATTCGCTCCCTGGAAATGGTGAGGGTCCTGGCCGTGGCGACATGCTGGGGAATCCTGACTTTTTGCAAGGTTGATGGTTATTACTGGGACCATAACGCTCATCGTGGCAGTAATCTACTGGTATTGCAGAGTCCTTGGCTCAAACCTCGGCTGACGGTGTATTATACAGGTTCTTCTTCCCTGATTCTCCTACCAATGCATGGTTCCTTACGCCGAGTGAGCGTGCGACAGCGGTCCAGCGCCTGAAGGTAGGAGATTCACGGAAGGCGTACCTATCGACACTTGTGTATTGATGGAACCCTTTAGGAAAACCAAACGGGTGTGGAGAACAAACACTTTAAGAAGGAACAGTGCGTCTTCATACACCCACGTTCATCTTTTTGGTACTGAGAGGAGAACGCAGGATGATAGAAGCCCTTCTAGACCCCAAGACATGGCTCTTTGCGCTTTTTGCCGCTTTGTACAACATACCTAACTCGCTCACGAATCAGCGTCAGATCATCGTCTCATCCTTTGGTTTTACCTACCTCGACACGACGCTCCTCGGATGTATTGACGGGTCCATTGAGGTCTTGACCGTCTGGACGGGAGTGACCCTCGCCACTCGGATTCCGAACGGTCGTGCCTATGTTGGCGCGCTCTACTTCATTCCGTCCCTCGTTGGGATATTCATGATCGAGTTCTTACCGTGGAGCAATCAGATTGGGTTACTTTTTGGGATCTGGCTCGTCGATATCAGTATCACCGGATTCATCTTGTCCTTGTCCTGGGTGACCAACGTGACAGCGGGACACACCAAGCGGGTTCGTCCGTCCACCTTCCGTCCTATCCCCACATCTTTCTCATGTGGGCGTGTATGGTGACGTAGGTCACGACGAACGCCATCATGCTCAGCGCGTACTGCATCGGAAACGCAGCGGGTCCATTTATGTGGCAATCGCAGTATAAGCCAAGGTGCGTCCCTTCCTGAACTATGCTACAATGGGATGAATCGCGTCCATGCAGGAACCGTATCCCGTGGATCATCATCGGTATCTGTTACCTCATCTGCCCATTTTTGTTGTTGGTCATTCGCTGGTTGTTGGCGCGGGAAAACGCACGACGGGATGTTGAACCGATCGAGGAAGACGAGGAATTCTTTATTGAGAAGGAGTCAGAGGGCGAGACTCGCGTGCAGGTCAAGGTGGACAAGGTACGGTGTTGTTGCTGCCGCCGATGTGGGGTGGACGGATAGCTGACGAGGATGTCCGACAGGAATTCATGGATTTGACGGATCGGCAAAACCGAGAGTTCAGATACGTGCTTTGAGGAAAGAACGTACGCATCGACTGATGACATGGACGGCCAGGCAGTCATATGTGTTGTACAGTCAACTTCCTCTTAATACATACCAGGTAGAACACATCCTCCCGAGTTGGTTTTCAGGAATTTTGTATCCATAACCTAGAGCCCATAACCTGCGCAATGATTGGCAGTGTAGGGATTTACCAATCGATCCGGCTGTTAACCATGCCCGGTGTCGAGGTGGATTAGTGAAATTTTGAGCTACGAGTTCACAACCTCATACTTTCAACCTCCTTGTAACATCTTGCCTATAGGATGCCATACCATGATGGGTAGACGGATCTCAAAAGACGTGAGAATGGTAGCCATCCGCCTATACGAACAAAGTGTTGAAAAGGTATAAAAAGACATTGGGCCCATCATGCATCATGAGTTACGAGTACATATATGAGAATCATCGTCCAAACTCCTGTCAACACGTCAACGTCTTGTTCAGGGGGCGTAGACCAACTTTGGAATACGTTGGAGGTTGGTAGCGGCCTGGATGATACTTTGCAACGTCTCGATCACAACGCATGCAGTCCAAGTGGTGGCTGCTGCGTTGACATTTGAGACATGGATTAATGGTTGCGCGAACGTCTAGGATTCTTGCGAGAGGAATTGTACGGTTTGTATCGGCGAGAGGGAGGAGCGCAATCTTTGCGGGAAGAGAGTTGAAGAAGAACTTCGCTCTTGGTGGACTGTGGGATGCGGTCGTGGAAAAAAAATGAATGGAACGATAGGAAAGAGAAGGAAGGCATACCAGCAAGTGCAGGTGCCAGTCGAAGACTTTGTGAACAAAGGGCTGCGCGGCGTACGAGACACGCATGTTCATATCGAACGTGATGATGACTTTGAAATTACTGCGGACGGCTTCGTCGCTGGAAAGAGTGGTATAATGCCAATGCCAGCGGTCATAAACTTCGGGCTGTGAGACCCCCTGAAGCCAGTGTAGATAGCGTCCCCAATCTCCGTGCCAGGTGAAAGCGTCAAGAGAGTCTTCGGGCAGGGAAGACAGACCAGTCGAGGAGGTAGTGGGTAACACCAGCAATCGAGGATTTTAACCTTTCTGAGCGTATGACCCTCTCTATGGAGGCGTTTGGTCGATTCATTAGTGAAAAGGGTGAGAGGAAGATATTGACCGGCGTTGGCAAGATCGGTGATGGTAGAGTGAATTCCCAGGCTGTAAGTGCTGCCTAGGGAGGTGGAAATCTCGATCTCTTTATCGGTGGTGAAGATGATTTTGGGAGTAACGGCGACTGGTTTGATTATGGCCTCGAGGGCTTTGGCTGCCTGAGCCTTGGATTCGGGGACATGAGAATGTAAGTGGTGATCCATTGTTGGATTATGGAAGCAGTGGAAGTACTGGATGCGTTAGTCGAAGGAGCGGGATTGGTGATGGCGGGAGATAAGAGGCCGGCAGGAACGCCCAATTCGCTAGTATTGCGACGATTCAGAAGTTGAAGTGCCTGGTTACGTACGATAAGAGCAACGTGGACGGTTGAGAGGATGAATTCGTGAGAGTAACAGGAGAAGTCATATTATATACAGTGCGCGAGAAAAATGAGGGATGACCGGGAACGATACGAGTGGGAGGAAGGAAAGCACGATTAACTCAGAGCAAGTCCGAGATCCATACTTAAGTGTAGGCGTATGGACCTGTGAACAACTAGGAAAGAAGCACCGGGTGCACCGCCGACCGCTTGAAGCACGTGATGATATTATGCTTATCACCGACTTGAACCAGGTCTTCTATCATCCTGTCAACGAGACTAAGCGAGTTCCATTGAAGCATTCTTATACGGGTGGTTAGTACTTCAATTTTGTCAGACTGTACCTTATGATGAGGCTATACCTCCTTAGGAGCGGAAACAACAGTAGCGGGTCGCGTTTGCTGCCATGTCAGCTGCAACTATGACTGGGGCAGTTGAAAACGTCTCTCCAACGGGGGAACCTCCTCCAATCGCCATGCTTCTCCCCTTATTGCAGCCAATCCTAGCCGGGTTATCTCTCTTGTTTCGCCTCGTGGTCCGCTTTCTTCTCGCCATGGTGTCCCCGTTACCCATCGTCTGGTCCATCATTCACGCGTTGCTTTCACCCATCATCATTGTGGTCAAAATTACACTCGACATCGTGCTGTTCACCCCGATTTCGATCATCCGTATGGTTGCAGTCGCGTTATACCCGGTCTACGTATTCTGCGCTGTCGCGTGCATCATTGGGGCTACAGTTGGGGTCTTTGGCCACTACATTTCCACCGCTATTTTAACCATCCTCGCACGATCAAAGTATTTCACCCGACCTCCGATTCCCCCACCTGCGGCCTCTCCGTCAAGCTCCCAAGCAATGCTACGGAAGCGGAAGCGAAAATCTGTACGATTGCAGTAGAAAATATTTCGGTTCTCCCTGCGCTCTCCTGTTTATGTCAGAGGTGAATTATTCTCTCGATCGCAGTTTATAGCTCGGGCCATGTACACCATTGAACCGTACATCGCTGTATACTGTTTTACCATGAATCTTCGACTTGTAGTCATGTAGGGGGATCCTCTAGATGGAATACGCTTCGGGATTATACAGCATTTGTACTTTTGTCAGCTTGTTCTTTCCGTACGTCTGAGACCCCTAACACCGGCTCCGGCGCGTCCCCCTGAGTCATTAAATTATTTCTTTGTCATTACGTGTGCTTCTTTCTTTCTCATTAATGACACGCTCCTGCAGTCCTGTCTCCAACAAGCAGGCAGGTAATGATTCATTGACGACAGTTTTATGGCCCTCACACTTTCGTCAGATCACAAAGGCTATCGAAAACCTGTCGCTAGGTTCAACCAGGCCAGATTGTGATGCCGGCCATATAATCATTGATGACTCTAACACGCATTCATCACCCCCTGAATCTCTCGACGAATCCGGAACAGAAGGGGATCACATTGTTCGCAACAGGTTTGTGGGCGAGGTGGATCTCCCTGAATGTACGTGTTCTGGCGTGGACCACCCTGTCGATGCTCATGTGTTAACTTGGCAGGCGAGGAGCCTCTATTGAAATCGTCCAAGCGTCGATTCGTGCTCTTTCCCATACAATATCATGAGGTATGTACATCACCATATCTTTTTCTCGTGATTGACCATCCGACCTAGATATGGCAGATGTACAAGAAAGCAGAAGCATGCTTTTGGACCGCTGAGGAGATAGACCTTTCAGATGATATCCGTGACTGGAACAATCGTCTTAACGATAACGAACGTCATTTTATCTCTCATGTTCTTGCCTTCTTTGCTGCCTCAGACGGAATTGTGAATGAAAACCTGGTCGAGCGTTTCTCGAACGAAGTTCAAGTCGCAGAAGCACGTTCCTTTTACGGCTTCCAAATCATGATGGAGAACATCCACTCCGAGACATATTCTCTCCTCGTTGATACGTACATCAAGGATCCGGCCGAGCGCGAGTATCTTTTTGACGCTGTGGAGACCATCCCATGTATCAAGCACAAGGCCGATTGGGCTCTCAAGTGGATCTCCGACAGGCGCTCTACATTTCCAGAGCGTCTCGTTGCCTTTGCCGCCGTTGAGGGGATCTTCTTCTCTGGCTCCTTTGCATCCATTTTCTGGTTGAAGAAACGTGGTCTCATGCCAGGTCTCTCCTTCTCCAACGAGCTCATAAGTCGCGATGAGGGAATGCATACCGACTTTGCTTGCCTGTTGTTCAGCCATTTGAGGCGTCGGCCGCACCCCGACGTCATCGAGCGCATTATAATGGAGGCCGTCAAGATCGAACAAGAGTTCCTGACTGGTACGTTCTCATGAGGCCCGTTCGAGTCGCGTGTGCTCACCATCGTCCCAAGACGCTCTGCCAGTGGCTTTGATTGGCATGAGCGCTCAGCTCATGTGTCAGTACATCGAGTTCGTCGCCGATCGCCTGTTGGTATCGCTAGGCAACACCAAGGTATACAATGCCAAGAATCCTTTTGACTTTATGGATATGATTTCGCTGCAAGGCAAGACCAACTTTTTCGAGAAGCGGATGTCAGACTATGCCAAGGCCAATGTTAATTACACGAACCCATCCGCAGGAGGCGCTTCTCATAGAACCTTGTGAGTGATTTCCTACGGGTGATTCCTCGTGTCCAGTGGCTGACAGGTGTGATACGCTAGTTCGCTAGATGAGGATTTCTGATTCTTGGTTGTCTACCGTTTTCAATATGTTTCACCCTAGCGCTTACGGCTTGCGAGCCTTTGAAGATATTCTAGCTTAGACTCACCACCCTGCTATGAATCGTTACACGCTGCTATTTCTTGGACACACGAATACTATAAAACAGTCATAATATTTTTTGCACTACTAAATATGACCTTGCGTTGCAACTTGAAGGCAGTGTCAATGGATGCGCAAAGCTTGGCCGGCACGATCGCCAAGTGACGATTCCGTTGGAGTTGGAGAGTAGCTGAGTGCCAGTAATTGAGTCCTGGGGTCGACGGGCTGAAGCTGCCTGTCCGAGTCGTTCTGGAGGTAGTACTGGGCCTTTGGAACGGCGTCATAGAGGCGAGCCCATTTTCGAGTGGGAGGGCTCGCTTTTGAGGCGATGCGCTTGCTCTTGCCACGCCGTCTACAGAGAGTAGCCATTACGTTGTGTTTTTTTTCGAAAGGCTTTCGCGAGCCTAGTACGCGAGGTCTCTGATTGGGACGGCTAACCTTTAGTAGTCACCACCATGAGCCTGCCTCAAACGGGATGACCACTGGAAACGAACAGCGGTTCGACAACTCTTTCGTAACGAAACGAGCCCTCTCAAGGCCGATGAGCGTGCTAACATTGTATACCTTTTTCGTCTGTCCAGAGGTGGTACCCGGCTAACTTTTGTAGATAACCCTACGGTACTTATATGGTATGGGCATGTAGTATCCTCGGCTAACTCTTACTGAATCATGACCCGGCCGGGCAGGCTAGTCCCTTCAAGGGACTAGGAACCGAACCGAACAACTAACAGGGTGCTACAGACTCCAAACCGAAATTCGAGTTCAACACTTTTGCCATCCGAACATAGAACCTAGTGATCAGCATCATAGCACCGCAACTACTTTCACATTCACGTGCCAATGAAACCAGCGTTCCGTGTGTCCATCTGGTAAGTTCTGGCCTAATGTAACATACTTAGCAAGACTATGCTAACACAGTTTTAGTGGCGGAGGAATAGGCGGGCTGACGCTAGCCTTGGTCCTCGGCAAGTATGGTGCGCCCCTGATTGAGATATACGAAGCTGGACCAACGATCACCACCATTGGTACTGGGATCGGATTCTATGGGAGGACTATGGATATTATGAAAGATCTCGGGTTGTATGACGAGATCGTTAAGATGGCTATCGGACCTCCACAGGAAAACACTGGTTTGTCGAGTTCTCGTCCGTGTAATAGATTCCCCATTTACAAACACCGTTCAAATTTAGGTCCGGCTTTCAGAAAGTCTGACCAACGGGATGGGTATCACTGGTTCTCCAGAAATTTGAAACGTGAGGACATGTGTTAAACGACTTTTGGCGTCTCTGATTTTCGTGCATCGCAGGCGGGACGTTGATGGTCCACAGGAAAGATTTGCTGGACTTGTTCGTGCAGCAACTTTCTGCTTCTTGCAAAATCCACACATCCAAGAAGCTCACATCCTACCACGTTGATGCCGAAACTGGGAAAATAACATTGCATTTCTCTGATGGCTCTAGTTCCATCACGGACGTGTTGGTTGGGGCCGATGGTATTCACTCGGCAACGCGCAAAACCATGTATAAGAGGTTCGCTTCCTTGGCTCGAGATGATGACACCAGGAAGGGATTGCTGGGATGTATCGATCCTGTGTGGACGGGTACCCTGGTCTATAGGAGCGTAGCGCCGGCTGCAAAACTCTTGAAGGAGTACCCTGATGTTAAGGCACCGAGCGGCCTGACAATGGTGAACCACATTGACATATTACACTAGTCGAATGCTTATTTCTGTATCCAGCACCTTGGAAAGAATGCAGTAGGGGAAACACAACTTCAGCCTCTTCGTAACTGACCAACACATGTGTGTAGCATATCGTAGGATATACCATCTCCCAGGGCTCCCAGGGTCGACTGCTCAATATTGTCGTTTACCGTCACAACTGTGGTTCATTCGGAACACCATTCGAGGGTGACTGGGTGAAGGATGTTTCTGAAAAGGAGATTTCAGACCAATTTGAACACTGGGAACTTCGTGCCAGAGCATTGGTGAAGGTATATAATATCCTCGTCGCTTACTTCTCCTTTGCCTGACACAATCACAGTGCGTTGAGAGGCCGTTGAGATGGGCACTACATACCCTCCGACCACTACCTCATTATGTGGACGGTAGGGTTGCTCTACTTGGAGATGCGGTAAGCACTATCTCTGTTTGTGGTAAACATGGCAGTGGTTGAAGGCACCACAGGCACATGCTATGGAGCCGCACCTTGGAACGGGCGCAGCACAAGCAATCGAGGTGCGTACCCCCTAGTCAGTATCCCCGAGGACTATATCGATTCACCGCCCCTTACGCCGGCAGGACGCATTCGTGTTGGGGCGCTTATTGACACACGAGTTAACACATGAAGGGAACGTAGCCGATGCATTGAAGACTTATGAAGAAGTCCGCTTGCCGTTTGCGAACAGCATCGCCCAACGAGCTCAGAATATTGGTCGCTATTATGGTTTACGGCACGTCTCTACAGATGACTCTGTACCTGCCCCCGGCAGCACGGAGGAACTCGACTATGTGCGCAAGTCGATCGAGGATGCTTGGGAGTGGGAGAGCGACTCTGCTAGGGCGTGGGATAATGCGGAGGAGCGCTGGCGTACGAAGTGTGGCACGCTTGCCAAGTCGTAGTTGGTCCCGCAATAGATGGTAATGTCGAGTTGGAAATGGAAAGATGGAACCACTCTAGTTATAGTGCAAAAGTGCGCGAGGATGGGTAGAAATCGTCATTTCAGTTCATAAAATTCGCATTCCATCCACTGTTTCTGGGACAGGCATGTAGTATGCTGGGGGGCAATAGGCACAGTAGATGGTGTATCAAATTTTTTGCACTACTAGACATACCCCAGTTATGTTGCAATGCAGTGGATGCGAATCATCGTGTCCAGAGTTTGCGAGATAGGAAAAAGGTTCGAATGGAATGTATACGTGTAGTGTTAACCAGCAAGCCAACTTGCGTACGAATCTTGCACAGGACGTCAACGCGTCACACAGTGGCACGAAATCGGAGGAATACAGTATAGGCCATCTCTACGACCCGTGCGACCTTTATATGTGCAAGTCATTAGATTCAAATGAGCCGGGTGCGTAGACATGAATAGGAAGACTCCAAAATAAACTTTAGCGTGATGTATTGTAGTATATTGCGGGACGAGGTGTCGTGCGTATGCCCCTGAGATGATGTGGTTATTGAGGATATGGAGATTTCACGTGCCATCACTGGCGAGTATGAGGGGTGCATGATCCAACCAAATGCCGGGGTCGCCTTCATGATCCTGACGCAACAGCGGTGACTTTGCGGTTGACATGACTGACAAAACTCTCAAGAACGCCGCGATCGCTCCCATCAACCCACTGATACACGAGATGGAGTCCCGTGGCTTGCTGCTTCTCACCAACCGGATATGAACCATCCGCACAGGTAATCCGACATTGCAAAATAATTGATCCCTCGGAGGTATTCTGTGATATCGGATGTATCATTTTCTTCCGCCGTGCGGACCGAGACCAAGTGATTTCCGTCGCCGTTACGAGAACCGATGGAGCTTCAGTAGATTCGGCGCATTCCGAGTTTACATGAATGCCTTCAATCGCTCCGAGCACTTGGAGCAGTTTGTTATACAAAAGCTCCAACGACCGGGCGTTCGTTCCTTGTTGGTAGAGTGTCGTACGAGAGGGCATGGTGCTTTGTAATGCCGGGTTAACTACACGCGTCAAAGACTGCGATGTTACATGTGTTAGAGATACATCGGGAAACTGATATATTTACGCACGTCTGGAAGACGAAGAGTTCCGAAACTCCAGGCTATTGCCCACCTCCGAATTTGCCCTTGAATAAATTCTGTGATAGCATAGTTATCGACCTCGATTTCATACAAGATTAGCCACGCGTGACGAATGAGGGTGAAATCCTTACTTGGTGCTCACGCAAAAGGTC
>JBBPRF010000807.1:0-15008 GCA_038092875.1 Lanmaoa pseudosensibilis | reverse complement strand
TGTCGACCTTATTACTGATTTGCCCCTTGCCTCAGGTTACGATTCCATAATGGTTGTGGTTGACCATGGCCTTACAAAGGGGGTAATTCTCTGCCCTTGTCACAAAACCATTGATGCCGCAGGAGTAGCCCTCCTCTTCTTTAAAAATATATTCCGCCACTATGGACTCCACGACTGACTCATATCCAACAGAGGACCACAGTTTCCATTTGCGTTTGCCAGAGAACTCTCCTGCCTCTTGAAATACGACCTCACTCTTTCCTCCACTTATCACCCTCAGACCAATGGAGAAACCAAACGGGTCAACCAAGAATTGAAAACCTACCTCCATATCTTCTGTGAAGGACATCCGGAGCGATGGGCCGAACTTCTTCCTATGGCTGAATTCTCTCACAACTCTCTCCCCCATTTATCCACTGGACAATCCCTGTTCTCGTTAATTCTAGGATTTGAACCCCACTCATACCCCCCAATTGGAAAAACCTTTCTACCCACCCTGGAAAAACACCTCTCTGACCTATCTGAAGCCCACTCTGAAGCCATCACCTCTCATGAAAAATCCCAATGCCTAATGAAGGAACAGATTTCCTTTAAATTCCGCCCATGGAAAGTAGAAGATAAGGTATGGCTAGAAGGACATAATCTCCATCTCAGGTATCCATCAAAGAAACTTGCTCCAAGAAGGGAAGGACCCTTTGAAATCTCCCATGTAATCTCCCCAGTGGCATATCAATTATGTCTTCCCCCTTCTTGGAAAATACATCATGTATTGCACGCCTCCCTCTTATCTTCCTCTCAGGAGACCACCAAACACAGAAAAAACTTTACCAATCCCCCCCCGGACCTTATTGACAGAGATGAAGAATTTGAAATCACTTCCATTCTCTTCTACAGAGGCTTGCTTGGAAGATGGCAATACCTCATATCATGGAAAGGCTACTCCTCTGCCAAAAACACCTGGGAACCCAAAGGAAACCTTAAAAACACCCAACCACTCCTCCGAGCCTATCAGCTTTGTCATCCAAAAGCCTTTCTCCCCAAATAAAAATAACCCCGTCACCAATGAATGCCATCACTACCTTCCTCGTCCTCCTCACTTTCCTTCCTCTCCTTGTTTTCCTCTATCACCGAAAGTTCTTTTTCGAAATATGCATTGGCCACACCTACCTGCACATCATCTGGGACGATCCCCATACTACCTGCTTCGCCCCCGACATCCCACCACCCACTTCTGACGTCTGGGAACCCCCTGCTGCTGAAGAAAATGAAGAAGAACTTCCCCCCTGGGACTCACCTGTTGATGGATGGAACACAGACCCCACCCCCTGGAATCCCCCTGCTGAAACAGCACCCCCTCCTGCACCTGTTGGAGCAATCCTCCCTGACGGAGCTCCCCCTGGCCCTGATCCTGCCTTTCCGGCATGGCCTGGACTCCCCTATGTCCATCCCAATCCAGCCCTTGCCCAATTCCCAGGGGCCTTTTATCCTCCCCCATCTGATCAGATAGAAATTGATGCTGCAATCGTGGCTGCTTTAGCCAATGAATAGATACCAATACCCTCTCTCTTGCCTGTATATATAAAAAGTACCTCTTTTCCTCCCCCCTTTCCCCTCATCCTCTCCTCTCAGTGTTAAAATTTCTTCCATGTTGAGCCCAAACTTCTTTTGCTCCCTTCTCCTTTCCCTTACTCCTTTGCAAAGATGAATTCTCTTTGCCTCCCTCCTAGACAACCCCACTGTCACTGTGAACCTCCCTACCTACCCATCTTACACCCCCGTCCACGCCCAGCTAGTACATGTCTACCTCACACTCTCCTCCCTTCATTTCTACCTTTGATGGCTGTTCTACCAAGATCGATATGATCTTACACTCGCAGCCACTGCCCTCCAGGACCTAGAGGAGTTACGCGCTAGCGCCCTCAACCTCCTTAATGGAGCAGGTTTTATCTCGGTTGTCCTCACATTCCCCCTTTTTACTATGAGGATGTCATAAACTCTCTCGCTGATCCTGTTGCCACAGAGCAAGGATTCTTCCGGGTCGCCTCCCCCAGACCATCTGACCCTGTCAGCTATTCTGATGACAGCAAACAATCCCAATCCTCTCCCTCTTCTGAATGTCACTCCCCTGTCGGACAGCCTCTTGATGGGGCTCCTTCCCTTACTCCACCTCCTCCTCCAAAACCTGCCTGTTTCTCCTGCAACAACCCAGGTCATACTTACCAGCATTGCCCCAGCTATCAGTGTGCCCATTGTGGGCATAATGCTCCTGGCCATGTTCAATGGACCTGTCCTGCTAAACGATGCATTTTTTGTCAGAGACCTGGACATCTTAGTCATTGATGCCCAGCCAGGAATGGTGATTGAAATGTGGCAAGTGAGGTCACTTCCTGTCTACTTGGGGGGTAATGTTACAAACTTTCCATACAGCATTGATGTGAACTGTTCTCCTTTCTGTTTCTCTCTCATGCATCTCAATCTAGACTTCACCTATAACCTTTTTGAGAGCTTGGTTCTCAAGTACTGATTTCCCCTTTGAGACCCTTCAAACGGACAGCCTCTTTCCTTTCAAGGGTTTTTCCCTCTGTGGACTCCCTTTGTTTCCCCTTCTAGTAGTCTGCTATGGCACACTGCTTGGTCTGTGCTCCACAGCCAACCTTATAAATACGCTGCCCTTGTACTACTATCCCTCAGCTAGTTCTATGCAATCCAGTGTAGTTTCTAGTTTTCTGGCCTTATCAATTGCGATCCTAGGTGCTGAGACCTTTATTCGCTCTACAAGACTTCGACCTACTCCTATAAGTGGTTGCTATAGCTAGAAGCTACACTCCAGTGTAACACAGTTCCTGCTTATACACCTATGTATAGTAGCTCTGGAATCATGATAGACTTGTGATTTGAGCTGAGGAGAATGCATACCAGAGTTTTTGAGTGAGCATGACCAGTGACTAGAGTTGCAGGAGCTACCAGTATAGACAAGTTCAAGCAAAACAAGGTTACAGATGTGCTCTGTGGAAGGTACAAGAGAACAGAGAGAGAGATACTAGTATGGAAGATTTTGGAACATGGCAGCATCCCGAAAAAGGACATATTGCTATCCACAAGGCTATATGGAGGCCACATCCTGAGGCTGAAGAAGATGATGCGTACAGTCTTCCTCTCCAAGATCCCAGCTTGAACTACTCAGCCTGGCTGAAAGCAATCAAGTCTTGCTGGCATAAGACATGTGAAGCACATTGGGGTGGAGATATGCCTGCAGTTGTCCCTTCCATGTTTAGATGTGCATGAATATGAATGACACAGCACTGGGACATTATACAGATCTGACCAAGCAAGATTTCCAGACATTTTACACTGGGTTTCAGTTGATGGAGAACTCATTCCCACTCCTCTTCATATACCAAGGCAATTCTACCTTTACTTCAAGAATCCACCTAGGGACAAGTTATTCCACACAAAGTACTATCAATTGGAGAAGGTCATGCAGCACCTACTAAGGGATGTCCTTTGCAATAACCTATACAAGGTGGTCGTCAAGGAAGACATTTACAAGGACATTCAGAAGCACTCCACAGGCTTGACAAATGACCTGAATGTCAACGGTGTCTTTGAATGGCAGGTAGACATTGCATTTAATGGCATGTGAACTCGGTGTGTTTCTAATCACCACTCTACTAGATCCCATTGAAGATGCGAGCCTTGCTCAAGCTAGGCAAGATTTGCACAGTTGACAAATTAGGATTAACTCTTGATAAGGCCCAGACCACAGGAGTTGATCCAAGCCAACTTGATCGTGCTGGACCCTCCCTTTCTTGGAAGATGTACCTTGACAGTGGGCACAATAGCAAATATTTATTCCTCTATCATGCCTGCTTGCAAAGTGCCCCAATTCATGTGTTTGCACTGTTCCTTCCTAGCAGCGCCATGAGACTGCATCTAGTAGATCCTGCAACACACCACCAAGGTATCCCCCATTTACAAGAACTGTATATGGATCTCTTGAAAAAACGGCAAGGTTGTTATGGAAATCCTACTTCTATCCAATACCCCCCTTTTTGCAAGTTCACCATGACTTACCACAGCAAAGACATCTCTGCTCTCAAGGCAATTTCTCAAGAACTCAGACTTTTGGAAACATTATCATACATGGCCATAATCTTCTCATCAAAAGAGCAAGTCTACTTCAATGTCCACATTCCCAAACTCTCAAGATTCCCTGTCTTGTTGATGCCCAAAGCTAAGGTTTGTCGTTTTCTTGACATCTTTCCCTGGCAAACACATGTCGCTCAAAAGATGTTGCAGTGCTACCTCATGTGTGGTATATGGTTCAATCACTCAGTTGCACTTTCGAACTACTATGATATTCCTATTGGGCACATTGAGGGTGATCAACCACTCATTCTGTCTGATATCAGTTTCATGCAGTGGCTGATACAGCAGGACATTATACTCTGGTGGTCACCCACCAAGCTCCCAGATCTGGGTGGCAGGGAAGCTGACAACCAGCCAACAGAGGAACTGCAGAACACTGAATTCATGAGCTCTGGATGTTATTCCAATGTATGCCTCATGTTACCATTTGCAGCCTGGCAGTCAACTCCATCCTGCATTCTGTCATAGTGAACAAGCTAGAGGGGAGCAGTGGGACAACTGCTTTTGTTCCACATTCTGTACCTTAAGCACATACAACTGGGATAAAGTGCAACATGATCTTACCCTTGGAGAGTTGAACATCTCCACCTTGACATTCGGCATCATAAACCCCTCCTCTTTATCAATGATCCACAAGATGTACAATTACTGTGTTCTCCATTCCCATCTTTGAGTACATTAAAATTTTACCCATGTAGTACTTGGCCTTTGAGTCACACCAGACAACTTGAACCATTGATGCTGCCAATGTTCTGATCCCCAGAGATATTGCCTCATCCTATGGATATAGTATGGATACTTATGCTTAGTAGATGTACTACACTCTGAGTCCATTGAGCTAGCCTGAGTAGTATGCTGGCGAGCACAAATCAGGATATCCACTCCCCACTCTGTGCTTCTCTGGGGACTCTGAAATGACTGTACATGATGTACCTGAATGTATGGCTGTGCCGTTGTCATACTGTGTCGCTGTCATGCTGTCATGCTGCTGTACATTAATGTAGTGGCTGTGGTAACTGTGCCAAAAAAGGTGATTTGCTAATGCAATTTCATCAACCTCAAGGCCAAATTCCTTGGAGGTGTATATAGGGAGTGGTGCAGGTATGCCCAGGTGTTGCCCAGGTGCTACCTGCAGGTTTTTGGATGATTGGAGCATTGCCTGTATCCACCCGGGTACACCCCCAGTGGGTATGGGTCAGGTATGGGTGCAACCTGTGGGTTCTTGGGTTAGAACCTGCAGGTATAATAACCTGCAGGTCACCCACAGGTATGCAGGTCACTCTATGGGTTTCAGGGTAAAATCAATTTTATTCTAATGATATAATAGTAACTAGAGCCAATGATGACGATAGGACTCTCATCTATGTCAACAGCCTGTTGTTTACCCTTCATCTTGTTAATTATTGCAGTGATAGGCTTCGTCAAAGGGAGTAATGGGGTACCATACCATGATCCCACAGCCACCTGTGCCTTGAAGCTCTGTGAGTTGATTTGATGTTGTAGGTGGTTTATTTGTAAGTGGCCACCTGAGAATGCTCATTCAGCATCAACTGACAATGCTACGAATAACTATAAGTTCGAGATTCACAACTGAAGCATAATAAACCCATACCAGGTGCAGAGAGGAAGTCCAACACCATCTGAGCCAACCTTGGACAAGTTGTGCGGGCATTGTCCCAGTACTTCAGTACACCTCCTATTGCTTTAATCTCACTTTTTGGGATTGGTGGAGTGCTGAGGTAGGTGTTCAATGAGTCCAAGTTTGCCACCTGTGATTTGTCATCTTCATCTTCATCTGCGACTGCCCATTTGGATCACTTGCACTATGCAATTATATTTCAGTTTATGAACTCAAGCTCAATGAACAGATGGATTTGCCTTGAGCTGACTATTGTCCCCACATCTCAAGCTGTTAGCAGGCTTGCTCTGTCCAGCATATGTCCTTTCCCAATGTGTGGGTCGGGCGTGGGTCAGGTGCCTTGGGTGCAGGTTCAACAGGTGTTTTTACCTGGGTGGGTATGGGTACAGAGAGGGAGGGGCAAGGGTGCCTGTGGGTTACCCATGGGTTGTGGCTAGGTTTTGGTGTCAAACTTGATAGGCTACTGCCCACATCTCATCTCAGATGACTATGACTGGTTGATTGTCAGGTGATGCGGGGAACTTGAGTGTCTATCTTGAACGACTGGTGGGCATAGATGGCGCGATTGCATGTGGCCGCAGAAAGCCACTCAATCACGAAAAGATTGGACAGGAGTTTCTGTTGGTGTATGATGAGTCGAAGAAGATGTTAGCAGTTGTGTCATCAGATAAGGTATGTGTTCGCTTATGTTACCACAGCTGTGATGTTGATGTCTCATTCATTTGTAGCTCCTACTGCACATCTTCGTGTCCGACAATACACGTGGATTCCAGGCTTCGGAAAGTGCAATCAACTTGAATCAGTGGTACACTGAGGTGGTGTCTATTCATCATGCATGCTTTGTGAGCGGAAGTGAAGAATTGGTGCTTGTCAATTCACACTTGCAAGCAAGGGTGTTTTCTCTGGTGATGCTTTAGTTTCAGTGCATCTGATCTTGTTTTCTTTATTCTACGTTGTTATCGCTGATGAGGGATGGTGATGACTAGACCTGCCACACTCCAGCTCAACCAGGTTCCTTATAGTGTGAGCTCCATGCCTGATGGTGCCTGTCTCCTGGTTGCACAAGCCCAGGGGAGTGACTTGGCAGTGACCACATATCACTTGAGTGCCCTTGGATCCACGGAGAAAACCCTGCTCGACTTAGTCCCGCTCACCATTGAGAATGGTCTTGTCATCATGTCACTGATCAGCCGAATGGCGGTGCATGTCGTTGTGCTGGACTTCAAGGCCTATACATGCTGATCGTATGTGTTGGACATTACTTGAAAAGTGACTGAGTTTACCTTCAAGGAAAAGGGCACATGGGGTTCTTCTGCACAACATGGGGCAGGCAGAAATTCATCCACACACAACTGCCTCATCGACTGTCATGCTGATGTCTGGATCCATTTTCCTGTCTTGCCCACCATGCAGTGCAAAATAATCTCCTCTTCGAGTCTTCAGAGTGTGCAGACACTTGTATTCATGACAGATTATGATTACCCACACTATGTGCCACATCTTACAGAGATGATGCTCATGTTTGAGAGGGTGACTAAGAAGCTGACAGGGGATATGCTCAAGTCCATTCAGGTCTCAGCTGCATCATTTTCTGTCTTTGCTGCTGAGTTATGTGGGGAGCACCAGAACTCAGTCCAGGGTCATGCTTGGAATGTCTCAGCTTACCATGCAGGCAAATGGGTCATCAATTTCCTCTGCTTGATTCCAATACATCTCACACTGGCGAAGGAGAATCGATTCATGCCACTCAAAGATGGGGTATATTCACCTGAGCTGGAGAAATTGTTGTTGGGTGCAGACGTGAACTGCATTGTGGATAGTCTCTCGTTCAGATGGTATGAGTTGTTGTTTCAGTCGTATATGGCATCCAAGGTATGTATCGTCACTGCCATTAGTGCAAAAGTTTGCTTGCTTATGATGCTGATGATAGCCTGTCAAGGTGGTGTCCTCTATGGATGAACAGTCAGTTGGGAAGAGTTTCACATTGAACCATCTCATTGATACTTCATTTGCTGGATCAGTGATGTGGACGACAGATGGTGTGTGGATGTTGGTTACGCCAACAAAGGATGCTTTGATCATTGCACTCAATTTTGAAGGTCAGTCTTGTATACTCTCTTCCATAGCTCACTCCACCTCATTTTGGCACGTGTCACCTTGGTTGGTAGATGTACACAATATTGAAAGGTCTGTGTTACAATTTTCCTCCTTTCTTCTTGCATTCTACTCTTCCTTATATGCAGTACTTGCACGACTTGGAGAGGCACCCCTAGCCGACCTTATGCCGCTTATCTCTTACTCATGAACACTGCCTTGCCATATTTCTTTTGTCTCTTTCATTGACCTTATCATCAGACTTATATCTCCTCCGCCGTTTCTTCCACAATGACTAGTCTTCCCCGCCTTCCACATACTTCTACGATATTCCTTTCCATTTACGTCTTCCATATTTCTTGGCCTGTGTGCACTGGTCCACGTTATATAAACTATATGTCTCACATTTGTATTCCCTATTCTTGATTTACGCAATACAAGCATTATCTTGAACCACCTTGAACCTTGTGCCCTAAGTCGATTCCCACTCAACTTCCCTTGTCCTTTGAACTCCTTATCCCTGTAGACTAGCAGACATCGGTCTCTTTGTAAGTATCGCCTGTCTAGTGCTACTCCTTAGGAGTATTCCCATTGTTGTATGCTTCGCATAACAAAAGATCAAGAATCTCTTCAGCCCCATCTTTCCAGGTGAAGGGCCCCCACCATTATCACCATGAGTCGCTTTGGACATCGAGAACATCAACCCATAGCACCCCCTCCTGAAGAGGACGAAGACATTGAGCTCAGAGACGACACCACTCCTAGCACCCCACAGCAAGCATCATTGCAACTTCCAGCGATCCCCAGTATCCCCAGCATCACCCAATGAAACTATGTACCCTTCTTTGCTTTAGAAGCTTCCTTGCCCCAGCCCCCACCCACGACCCCAGCACCCACCATGTCCAAGGCACCCGAGCTTAAAGCTGCTCTCCCTGCTGACTTCTCAGGCAAACCTGCTGATGTGTCCAGATGGATCAAGGCTATGAAAGCCTACTTCACCTTGAACCAGTCCTTGTATACCTCTGACAATGACAAGATCATGATGACCCTCAACAAGATGAGCGAGGGTCGAGGAGCCAACTTTGCTGAGATGTGGTATGATAAGATGGTGGATCAATCCATTACCACAGGCAAGACATTTCCAGATTTCTGCTCCAACTTTGTGTCCACTTTCTACCCCTTGGACACCAAAGCCACTGCCTGCCTTGAGCTTACCAAGCTCGCCCAGAAGTCCTCCTGTTCCGCTGATGGAACCACCGATGATGGTTTCCAACAATATATCACCGACTTCCAGAATCTCGCTGCCAAAGCAGGGATCACAGACCACGTCACCCTTATTGACCAGTTTTCACTTGGTTTAGACCAGTGACTCGCCACTATGATCCTCTCCATGCCCTCAATTCCCACCACCATTGACAAGTGGATTGAGCATGCTAAAACCTTCCATGGTCAGAAGATGCAGATCCTTGCCCTGAGGAAGGGATGCTTCACCCCTTCATCCTTTACTCGCACCCCAGAAAAGGACCCTAACACCATGGACATCGACACCACCACCACAATCAAGAAGCTCACCCCAGTTGAATGCACTTGTTGTATCAAGGAAGGCCACTGCTTCCGCTGCCACCAGGTGGGACACAACAGCACAAACTGCTCTAAGTTCCCTTCAAAACCACCAAGGAACCCACAACACATCCATGCCTCTACCACCAAGGAGACTCTGCCACCTCACTCACAACTAGATGAGTATGTCAATTTGCTCAAAACTTCAGGGAAGGAGAAGATGGAGATCCTGTCTATACTCAAGACATGTTATAAAGAACCATCAGAGGAGATAGCTTCTATCATGGTACCCCCAGAGCACATCCAGAAGGCAAAGGATTTTTAAAAAGGAGAGTCGCCCCGATGTCCTCTCTCCTTAACATAGATAATGTACTTGTAGCCCTTCATAATGAAAGAACCATTCATCTCCCAGTTATGCTACAAGGAACCACCAAAACCGTCAAAACCTCCACCCTCATCGACTCAGGAGCAACAGGAAACTTCATTGACTCTCGTCTTCTATCAGCGGGATTCAAATTCTCTAAGTTAGATAACCCCCTCACCGCCTATAACGTTAATGGAACTGAAAACTGGAGAGGTACCATCAAGTGGAATGCCCAAGTTTCCCTTTATTCACAAAAGTTCTCTGACAATAACAAGCTCATGGTCACTCGTCTTAGTCACCCCCAAATCATTTTGGAAATGCTCTGGCTCCAAAAATGGAATCCTACCATCGATTGGAAAACTTATTCGATTACCATGGAACATCCTGACAATGGTTACAACTCACACTGGTACTTGGCCAATCCAGATCTTGAAGTCACTGGACTTCTCCTCCAAAGGTATCCCCAAGGGGTTGAGAGGTCTCTTCGTGAGTATCCTCCCTCAAAAGGAACCTCTGGTGAAGACATACAATCCATGGAGGTCGATAAGCCAACCAAGGACACCATCCCAGATTTTTGCAAGGATTATGTGGATGTCTGTTCTGAAACCCTCTTCGAGAAGCTTCCACCCCACCATTCCTTTGACCACAAAATTGAACTCAAGGATTCATTCGTCCCAAATGTTGCCAAGGTTTACCCACTTAACCCCATGGAAAAAGAGGAATGTCATAAAATGATTGAAGAACACTTGAAGACAGGTCGAATCATTCTTTCCCATTCTCCCCAAGCCTCATCACTCTTCTTTGTCAAGAAGAAAGATGGTTCACTTTACCCAGTCCAGGACTGCTGATACCTTAACTCCCACACCATTTGAAATGCCTACCCTCTCCCCCTCATTCTGGAACTCATTGATGACATGAAGAACACCACCTACTTCACCAAGTTTGATGTCCAATGGGGATATAACAATATATGCATCCGGGAGGAAGATCAATGGAAGGCCGCCTTTATCACCCCCTTTGGCCTCTTTGAACCTATGGTCATGTTCTTAGGTTTTTGTAATGCACTCGCCACATTTCAGGAGTTCATGAACCATATCTTCGCAAACATGCTAGCAGAACGATGGCTTAAGATTTACATGGATGACCTCGGAATCGCAACAAACAGTTCTCTTTCCCTCCATCATGAGTGGATGTGCTGCGTACTTCAGCGCCTCTGAGAACATGGCTTATCCTTGAAGATATTGAAATGCTCTTTTGACCAACCAACTATGTGGTATCTGGGGATGATCATTGGTCAAGGGATTATCCACATGGATCCAAAGAAGGTTACTGCCATTAAAGATTGGAAACCTCCCACCTCCGTTAAAGGTGTTCGTTCGTTCCTCGGATTTGCAAACTTCTATCAAAAGTTCATCCCAAACTACTCTGATATCATCGCTCCCCTCACTCTCCTCACTCGCAAAGACCAACCCTGGATCTGGTCCCCTTTACAACAGGGAGCGTTTGACTGACTCCGCAACATCTTTGCCTCCGCTCCAGTCATTACAATCCCAGATGTATCCAAGCCCTTCTTCCTCATGACGGATGCCTCCCTCCTAGCTGCAGATGCTGTTCTCATGCAGTGTGATGCCAATGGAGACAAACATCCCTGCGCTTACTTCTCCAAGACATTCTCCTCAGCTGAATGCAACTACTGTATGATATATATGATTGTGAACTCCTTGCAGTCATCTATGCCCTAGCTGAATGGAAACATTACCTCCAAGGAATCTCACATCCGGTTACCATCATTACTGACCACAAAAGTCTCTCTTATATCTGCGATCTCTGCAAACTCTCCTGCCGGCAGGCTTGATGGGCCCTTTTCCTCCAGGACTTTGATATTATCTGGGCTGTTACTCCAGGTTCCCAAATGGGCCCTGCTGATGCTCTCTCTCGACATGATGACGTTGATACCTCTATGGATAATGTTGACTCCTCCATTGTACCAGATCCAGTTGTGCTCAATGCACTCGATCTGTCCCTTGTGCATCATATCTGGTCTTCCTCTTCCTCAGATCCTTTCATTTTGAAAGCCCTCACAGCCCTCGATGAAGGCTCTCCTCTATTCACTCGTTCCTCCCTCAAAGACTGGTCCTTCGACAATGGCCACCTGTATTTCTGAGGGCGCATGTACGTTCCACCTCCCACCCACACAGCACTACTCCATTCTATTCATTCCTCACCCCTCTCTGGCCATATGGGCGTCTTTCACACAAAGTCTATCCTTGAACGCAACTTCTGGTGGCCGGGCCTCTCTTCCTTTGTCAAGCACTTCATCGATGGATGTGCCACTTGCCAGCAAAACAAGGTCAACACCCATTCTACCGTTCCTCCACTCTCCCCTATCTCCTTGGCTACGACCTTGCCTTTCAAGCAGCTATCAATGGATCTCATCACTGATCTCCCCCCCTCCTCCGGTCATAACTCTATCCTGGTCATGGTCAACCATGGCCTTACAAAGGGGGTAATTCTCATTCCATGCTCAAAGACTATTGATGCAGCAGGGGTAGCAAGCCTTTTCTTCCACAACATCTTCAAATGCTTCAGCCTACATGATACCATCATCTCCGATAGAGGCCCCCAGTTTGCCTCCGCCTTCACAAGAGAACTCGCTCACCTCCTGAAGTATGATGTTCGTCTTTCAACAGCCTATCACCCACAGACAGATGGCCAAACAGAGCTAACCAATCAGGAGCTAGAGACTTATCTCCAGATCTTCTGCACCAATAACCCTTCTTCCTGGGTGGAAACCCTAACAGCTGTGGAATTCCATCATAACTCTGCCCCTCATATGTCAACAAAGAAATCCCCTTTTTCCTTACTCTATGGATACAACCCACGCTCATACCCACCCCCGGGCAAGACTTTCCTCCCAGCCCTAGAAACACAACTCTCCGCCCTTGACGAAGCCCGAAAAGAAGCCTTAGCAGCCCACAAATCAGCTCAAAAACTCATGTCAACCTGAACAACCAGCCAATTTACACCATGGAAAGTAGGAGATAAGGTGTGGCTTGAAGCTGCTCATCTCTGCCTTACCTACCCTTCACAAAAACTTGCCCCAAAATGCCATGGTCCCTTCGAAATTCTCTGTGTCCTTTCTCCTTTAACTTATCAGCTACGCCTTCCTCCCACATGAAAGATACATGATATTTTCCACACCTCGCTGCTATCTTCTTATCGCACCAGCAAAGCATATGGTCCAGCCTTCCTATGTATCTCTGCCTCCTAACATCATAGATAACAAGGAAGAATGGGAAGTCGAAGCAATTACAGCCCACAAAGGTCCCCAATCATGTTGCAAGTACCTGACCACATGGAAGGGCTATTCATCGTCCAAAAATACCTGGGAACCAGAGTCTAATCTCCACCATGCTCCCACCATCCTCACAGCCTATAAACGAAAGCATCACCTTTGAGTTGGGTCATTAGTCAGTTGATGGTCTCTCCGTGAGTATCTCCTGCCTGAATCCAAGCTCCGTTGTATGCTCTTCTTCTACATCAATATCCTCCACCATGTCATCCCTATCCTCCTCCATCATCTTGTCCCCCTTATCTTCATCTTCCAACCTATCGTCTTCCTTGCATTTGAGATGTGTATATCCTTCACTCTTGCCCACACATGGGGTCCACTCGCTTTACACCACAGTCCTAGACTCTCCTGTGATTCTCCGAAGCATTGAAGAAGACCCCCTCTTCTGTGAAGACACTGTCAGCCAAGACCTTATCCATGCCTACTATGGAGCCTCCAGAACCCAGTTGTTGATCAATGCAGTGGAATCTCCAGATGCCACCCTTCACTTCACTTTAGGTGACATCTTTCATCATCTCATCAACACTCTCCATGGTCATTGTTTTGGAACATTCATCACCACCATTCCTCCTCCTGTCATTTACCCCACCTTCCGTCATATATATCTGTCTCTTCCTCAGGACCAGTGTGATTCATATGTACAATGTTTAGATGATACCCTTAGCCTTACGAACTCTTCAATTTGCCTTACCCCGGAACAAGAGCCTCTTCTCTTCCCAGCTTCCGCTCCTTCTTTAGCCGCCAGACTTTCCTCATCTCCTCCTTCTGCCACCCCCACCCTCGTTGCCTCTGACGATGACGAACAAGATGATGTCTCAGAACCTGACACTGCTCCCCGTGCAACCGATACTATTCCTGTTCCTTGAGAAGAACCCCAAGTATATCAACTTGATGGACATCACACTCTCTTCTCACCGTTTCGAGTCTTACCAATACCTGACCATGTTTGGCTCAGACCTTCCTCACCCTCTACAGAGTGCCACCATTGCCATCGCTTGGGTCACTATCACTTCGAATGCGCTGAATACCACTGCCCCCACTGCAACGTCCCAGCCCCAGGCCATCCTGCCCGACCTTGTCTTGTATAGAGATGTGACTATTGTCACAACTGGGGCCATACTAACAGATTCTGCCCCCATCACAACTGTGGAGTTTGTACAGTGACTCCAAAAAGCATTCCAATCCCTAATCCCAAATTGGGGCGCAAAGCGCCCCGCAATCACTTGTGGGAATTTCACTTAGCTTTGGTGGAGACAAATGATGTACAAACCCCTGGCTACAAATTATGTCACTGGGTCATGTGACCCAGGTCAGGGGCTATTGAGATACACCACTTTTAAAACAGCAACACCATTGGAACAGTTTTTGGACTTTTATTGTGACATTTAGAATCTCAACCAAACATGACTTTATTTGGTCTTGTTTGGTCATACAAATAAATATATACATTTAAACATGATGTCTGAGTTTTAAAACATTCCCACGCTTCTTGTTCCTTTACCACTATCATCATGCAATCACTTTCCACTACTCAGCAAAATACCATCCTCTCTCAGCTTGATTCTGGTCACTCTCTCTGCTCTATTGCATCCAGTACTGGTGTGGGCATTGCCACCATATCCAGGCTTTGTTCTAAGGAGTGTTCTGACCTTCAAAAGTCTGTTGGAGGTCGTCCATCAAAGCTTTCCTCCACCAATATTCACCATGCTGTCCACCTTATCACATCTCAGAAGGCTGAGAATGCTGTCCAAGTGACCAAAGCACTCTCAGCCATCACCAACCAGCCTCTCCATTCCAATACCATTCACCTCCACTTGAAAAAGTCTGGGATGAAAGCTGTAGTCAAGTCC
>JBBPRF010000806.1:0-15010 GCA_038092875.1 Lanmaoa pseudosensibilis | reverse complement strand
GGTCAGACAGCAGTCCAAGCTGGTTGAAACGGGAATAGATGTATGTCCCGATTTTACCCAGTGAAAGGGCTCTATGAGGATGCCCCTGCGGGCGAAGCTCCAATACACTGCGTGCGAGGGAAAGCGCCTCCTCGAGGTCAGGTAACAGTCCGAGCTGCTTGAAACGGGAATGGAGGGAATCTGCGATATTTTTCCATTGAGAGGGCTCTATCAGGATGTCCCTGCGGGCGAAGCTCCAATGCACTGCGTCGGAGGGAAAGCGCCGCTTCGAGGTCAGACAGCGTTCCGAGTTGCCTGAAACGGGTATTGAGCCAAGTCGCGATGTTGCCCAGTGAATCGGCTCGATTGGCATATCCTTGGGAGTGGCGTTGTAATTCATCGTGACAAAGGGCGATTCCCTCGTCGAGTTCGGACATTGGGACACAGACCTCAACAAAGACGTGGATCAGTCGAAGTCTGCTCAAATGTCAGATCGCTCTAGCTAGCCAGTCCACTGAATCGCAGGCATACCTCTTGTGGCGTCTTTCCCCAACTCCTTGTGGATCCCCGACTCCCTGCTGTGGGTTGTTGTTGTCGTGTTGTCGTGATGCATCAGTTCCGTCGCACCATGGATATGTTTTCACTTGAAAATAGGTTTTCCTAAGGAGTCGGGGACTTGGCGCAGGAGCGCCGCTATGGCATTTTCTTATGGACAGTGGTCGCCACTCGCGAAGGGTAAGGGTAATATGTAGGGTAGTGCATGCGGACACTACGAGGCAGCTGACGCCCGTTGCTCGCGGCGAGATGGCCGTCTCAGATGGAAGGACCGAGTTCATACATTGAGCAACACATGGCACAGAGGGCACATAGCCTTCTCCCAGGCACTTGAGACGTGGTGGCGAGGACCGCAGGGGTAATTGTAACACTAATAACCCACGTAGCTGTGGAGGGTATCGACACTAATGTTGTCAATGCTGATGGGTCCTGCCAGTGAGTTGAGTTATGTCGCGCGGAGAGTTTCCATTTGAGGTATGTTTTCGTCACGCCATTTCGCCACATCCGAGTTCAGCGCTGATTTTGGATAACTTCCGACAAGTCGAGATGGACGATTTGGACGTTGCAGACGAAATCCCACCCTCGACGTCGACCGGTCAACAGAATGGCCACACTGGAATCACTCTCGTCCTCCCATCTCTCCGCGCTCTCAAAGCCGCCAACGCAGGGAAAAAATCGAAAACCAAGCCGGGGGCCAGCACAGAACTCGACCAGCGGCCTAAAATTCCCAGACCGATCAAGCTCAAGCCGCTCAAAGAGGTGTTGACCAAGCTGATCACCCAGATCAAAAAGTGGGTGTCTAGTCAGTCTTGTGGGGGTTTGCTCAATGCTCATGACGACGGCGTTGGGATAGGAAAGACGACTATGCGTTTTTCATACGTCCTGTGGACCCAGCGCAGGTGCCTGGGTATGCAGACTTGATCAAGAATCCAATGGACTTTGGTACGATGACGATAAAGGTGATCAAGGGAAAGTATCGTTCCCTCGAAGAGTTCACGGTGTGTCCGGACTTGGTTTCATTCCCAACATCTGTTCACACCTCACGCAATAGAGCGACTTTCGGCTCGTGACCACGAATGCAAAGACGTTTAATCCTCCTGGATCGATTTACTACAACGAAGCTGACAGGTTAGAGCCATGGGGACTCGATCACATCGCACGGGCTTCTGCTCATGTGATTGAGTACGAGACGGATTGGAACATCGACGTCGAGCAGGACGACGATGGCTCTACTTCGCAACTGCCCGTGAATGTCGATGACGAAGTCTCTACTCCGAGAGACTTGGATGGGAGTATGGCTGCTGGGAGCCGGGCACCGTCGACGACGCCTGCTCCGGGACAGGTACCAGCACATGGGCAGGGACGGAGAGGGCCGAGGGGTCCATATAAAAAGCATGCTCAGACGGGATTGTCGGAGAGTGTGGATGCGGATGGGAGGATGCCTGGGGCCAAGGATGGGGTGGGGGTATTTCCGGCTGGGAGCGATTGGGCAGAACTGATGATTGCGCTCAAAATCAAAGGTGCGCTTTGTCTACCATCTCATACTTTTTCCGTTTAACCTATTGCCCAGGTAAACGGTACAAGACAAAGAAAGAACGTCTCCGATTTGAGAAGGAAGGTCCACCGTATCATCCAGACGGTAGTCTCGACTATGCAGAGAGTGAGTTCATCTATTCTATTCTATTCACCGGATATGCGGATACCACAACTTTCCTCGTCTTTCAGTGGAAGATCCATTCTCTGTTCTCAACGTATTCGTACCCGAGCCTCCTGCTCGTCCACAGGTCACTCCTCTTTATCCACCCTCATCCACAACCATGCATGCACCACCGGTACTCATGATAGATGGCAATCAACTCCAATCGGGGATGTCCCTATCGCGGGTCCATGCGCCTATGCCTGTCACTATCCCATCCAATCGACCATCTCCAGTTCTCTCAACCCTCTCCAACATTCCAGCGCAGCCCACCCCAGTAGCCTCTACCTCCACCCCTTCAACGCGCCCGCCTAAGAAACGCCGGCATTGGACGATCGTGCGAAACGTCCCTGCCCGTTCGCGAGCCAAGGACAAGGAAAGCGAGTCTACGGTGGACGACACAAAGACGAGTTGGAGAGTCCCACAAGATGCTGGGCCAACAGACTATGGGACGTTTGCTACCTTTCTTGACGACCTCGCTGCTTCTGCGGTCGGTCCCAACGCACGTACTGCGACAGGCGCTGCAGAGTACATCTATGGTTCCGAACCACGACTTTTCGCAACGATACGGTCGACGGTGGAGCATCGGGGTGTTAAGCGGAAACGGGAGGGCGAGCTGGACGAGGTGCATACGGGCAAGAAGGAGGAGGAAGAGGAGGAAGGCGCCGAGACGTTCTGGACGGACGAGCGCGCGGAGGAGGCATGGGATTATCTGAGGGACGCCGTATATGGGGGTGTGGACGGGTACGCGTACGTGCGGAGTCTCGCCGAGTTCGTCGCTCCGTCCGTCTATCTCAGTGCCGGAGATAGATATGGGGACGAGGACGTGGATGAGAATACGCCCCCCGGAAACCACGACGCGGTGCTGCCACTCGGTGTGCCTGTCGCGCGGTACGTCGAGGACAATCTGGTCGACATGGTAACGCGTGGGCGACACGGCTTATTGCGGGACGTCCTTCTCCCCGCCTCTACTTCGCTTTGTGGAGACGGGTCCACCTCGAATTTCCATTCGCGCTTGGCCGCGCTTCCCGGTGCTGCGCGCGCCGTGGCGTCGTTCAAGGAATGGTCTGAGGAACAGCTGGATATGGCGGCCCTCATTCGGATGCCGGAGGAGTTGGCGAAGGAGGGTATACTGGAGGGCGGTCCCGGCGAGGGAGGGGAACAGACAGAAGTCGAGCGCGCGTTGGCGTGGAGCGTTGAGGTGATCGAGGGGTTGGGTAGGCAAGTGAAAAAGGATGGACCTGGGGAGGACGAGGGCGGGAATGCGAGTGTGAAGCAGGAGGTGGTGGAAGATCCACGCGCCGTCGAGGAGAAGGCGGAGGAGAAGACGGATGCGATGGATGTGGATCCCAAGTCCGAGCCCGATGGCGACGACGTCAACCCAAGTCGATCCCCGTCTCGGCCCAAGCTCGAACCCAAGCCCGATAAGGAGGAAGATCCACTGATGCAACGCCTCCGTATGAACCTTCTCGCACTCGCCAAGCGCGCACCCCTGGACAGGATTGCAAAGTTGCCTGTAGAACTCGTCCCTGAGGACATACGTGGGATCGTACCCACAGCATAGCAAAATTTTGCTATTCACTTTGACGATGATCCTCTATCTCCGTGTTGTTGGGGTATAGCCTCTGCTTGCCATGTAGAGTTGAGTTTCTAGAATCATTGGACATTTAGGGATATGTGCATTTACAGTCTGTCCTGTAGTGGCTCTACGTAAAGTAGGTAATAACTAGTACAGAAAGCTGAGACAAGTTAATAGAGAGCGAGTTCGCCGCATAGGATTCTATGAGAAAGAAAACCTAGAGAAGCATATACACGTACATAGCATGAGGATATGAAAAAGAGCAGCAGGGATAAACGAGAGGAATAAGGGATACACAAGGAGTGCGTTGCGTGGAAGAAATAGTGTATTGCTATACGACAGTGCGGATACGAGTGTACACCAATGGAGAATGCATATGCGAGCAAGCCAGCATAGTTGGTACCGGTCGTTTGGGGGGTGTGGGTGGTATTAGCAACATCGATCAACGATGTGCGGTTGGGTTAAAATGTGCGTGGGCAGGGGCCGCAGGGCATCACCAGACCGTGGTGGAGCCAAGGTTCAGGCATCGAGATTGGTAGAGAGTGGGTTGGGCTACTAAGGGGGCTCATGGCTGAGCAGTGGGGGACAAGAGCGAGGTCGAAGGAAGCGGGAAGGGGCTGTATGCGCGGCGGTGTGTGCGAGTGCGAGTGCGGGCTCTGCACATGGTGCTCGTGGAGTGCGTGCATAGAGGGCCGACGCATCCGCATCGAGGAATAGCTCTTCCCAGATGTAAAGTCATCGGACGAGTTCTGAAGCAGTCTGACTGCGTCCTGGATCCGATCTCTGAGTTCGTCGATGCGCTGCGGCTGGTAGCTGTTGTATCCCATCGGCCAACACAGGGTCTTTATCCAGTTCTCCATCACCTGAGGTGTCCATTGTACCCCGTTGAGCTTGGTACCGTGGCGGAGCATGGCGACGATGTCCGTCGGGTCTTCTTTCCGGTACCGAACGAGCTTGAGGGCGACACCCCAGAACATGGTCACACTGATGAGGACAAGACCCTGGGATGAGTAGATGGTGTTCATTTCGATGTTGTTGGGCTGCTTGGCATCGTAGTAGATGGGATCATAGATGTGACCCCGGGGGCTGTGAATGGGCGCAACATCAGCGTGGGCGCCTCGTGGCAATGAAGAAATGGACGCACTCTCGGGCAAACGGGAGAGCAACGTCGGGGTCAGCATTCATCCAATCTGTACTGCAGGGTGTTCAGGACGGGGGGAGTCATTGGAGGGTGGATTGTTGAGCACGCACCCAAGGTGGAATCTATGGGCAGTTGCGTCGATGCAGGACTGGAGACGGTCCTCGGCATCGTAGACGCCCTTCTTTCTCCACTCGTGACCGAACGCGCGCCTAATGTAGTCAATATCTCTTGTTGTTCTGCGGGTGGAGGAGGTCGAGAGCAGGGGATGGAGGATCATGACGGCGCCGCCATGGACGAAGAGGCGTATCTGGCCGCCGAAGACCTGGAATGTGCGGTGCTGGAGGTCGTCGAGGAGTTCGAAGAGGAACGTGCGGGAGAGCTGTACTTCGTTATGCGAGTTCATCGTGTGCGACGACGAGGACGAAGACGGGTGAGGAGGAGGGGGATGGCAGCCTCGTGTTTATAACAATACGCGAATTACCATTCTGGTGTAGTCTCTATGTATGTTTTGATCAGCCACAGGCCCACAGCAGGCCGAACATGAGCGAGTCCACCATCAGAGCGATCGATGCTCATTCAGTCCACCGCATCACTTCTGGTCAGGTCGTTATTGACCTACAAACAGCAGTCAAAGAGCTCGTCGAGAACAGCCTCGACGCAGGCGCAACTTCTATAGGTGGGTCCATCCTTGGTCCCACTCGATTCCCATCCACAGCATCCCTAGAGGTCCGCTTTCAGAATTATGGTCTCAAGGCAATCGAGGTCGTCGACAACGGGTGTGGAATCGCACCAAAGGATTACGACAGCATCGGTCAGTTCCACCATTCATCTCGTCCTTTGTGTTCAAGCGACCCTTGTCGTCACAGCACTCAAACACTATACCTCAAAGCTATCGTCCTTTGAAGACCTATCGCGTGTCCTTACCTTTGGTTTCCGTGGAGAAGCCCTTTCGTCCCTTTGTGCCTTGACCGATGGTTTCATAGTCACGACAGCAACTTCCTCTGACGCCCCCATGGGAACCATCATCGAGATGGACAGAAACGGAAAAGTGCGATCAAAGTGTAAAATTGCCCGGCAGGTGTGCCACCCTGTTGTTCGCCCGCCAACGGTGCTATTCATAGATCTTTCTACCCACAGAGAGGAACGACAGTCACGGTTTCAAACCTATTCAAGCCACTACCTGTGCGTCGCAAGGAGTTCGAGAGAAACACGAAGCGCGAATTTCAAAAGGCATTGAATCTCTTGCACGCGTACGCCCTCGTGCCGTGTGCACTGGAGAACAAAGGGGTGAGGTTTACAGTCAGCAATCAGAGCGAAGGCGGGTAGGTGTCCGCTTCGCTCGGAACACTGGATCTTTCTCACTCAGCGCAGACGCAAGGTCATCCAATTCAAAACAGATGGATCTCCTTCCATACGTACCTCCGTCATTGCTGTATGGGGTTCCAAAGCGCTCGAAAACATTGTCGATCTCGATCTGTCCTTTGATGTGGAGACGGAAAAGTCCGTTCTGAGACGCGTGGATCCAGATAACGACATGTGCGTATCCCTTGACTCGCATATAGTCTGGAGTATTGTCACAGGATGAGTGGTCGTATGCTAATACCACTTTGGGCACTAGTTCAGTTGTGACTCCTGTCAAGGTCCAGGGCCTAATTTCCAAGTTTGCTGTCGGTGCTGGGCGGACGAGTGTCGACCGGCAGTTCTTCTTTGTCAATGGGCGGCCATATAATCCCGGAAAGGTTAGTTTCTACAATGCTGTGGAGTACATTGTTCCATAAGCTTGGTACTGTAGGTCCAGAAAGGCATCAATGAGGTGTACAGGACGTTCAACATCAACCAGTCTCCCTTTGTGATCGCCAACGTCATTTTGCCTACAAGTAAGTCCCATACAGGTCCCTCATTCAAACACGCCCCCCATTTTTTCTTGGCTAAATCAACGGATTCCGTGCTGATCGCGACGCATATAGACGCATGTGACATCAACGTTAGCCCTGACAAACGTACCATTTTCTTGCATAGCGAAACCAACTTCGTCCAAGCTCTCAAAGTACGTTCATGCGCCACCCAAGCTCTGTTCATCGTCCCATTTCACTCTTCCCACAGACCGCACTCGAGACCGCGTTTTCGCCCGCCCGGTCAACGTATGACGTGACTGCCCAGCCTTCGCAGACGCAGGTGGCACAGCAAAATACACAACAAGAAAAGAGTCAGAATAAGCCACAGATACAGACACGGGAACGAGAAAGGGGTGAGAAACGGTCACAGCGCAGGCCTACGTCCTCGGCCCGGAGTGAACCAGCAGAGCGTGGTCGCGCGTCGCCACATCCGCCCCAACACGATGATACGAACGATACAGGCTGTGGGGATGAACCAATCACGATGGGCGTTCCGCATCTCCTGTTAGAGGGCGGTGTTGGTACCAATGGAGAGTCTAGCTCACAATCGGAACCTGAGCCTGAGCCTACGCTCGTCGCGCAGCCCGGACCGAGCGGTAAGAATAGCAAAGGTGGGATGATCGATCGTCCGAGGAGCCGAGCACCGTCCGAGCCGCTCTTCTTTCCCGAATCTGACGAGGAGGGGAACGACACTACGGGGCGCGTTGGAAAAGGGAAGGAGAAAGAGGTCGCTGGATCTGGACAGAACGGAGGCGAGCGTGCGTATGCTCTGCAATCCGTGCGCTGTGCAACCGTTGCCGCGAGTTCTGCTACGTCAACATCTACGGCGACCCTGACTCACATCGCGCGGTCGTCGACTGACATCCCTGATAAACCCCGTTCCGTACAGACCGTCCTGAGCACGCGTGGTGCGACTTGGAATCTCCGGAGGGACGGCGATGGAGATGCGGAGGCTGGGAGGGAACGAAAGCGGGCGAGGCTATCCAGTGAGGCTGATCGTGTGCGGTCGAAGAGGAAGAGCTTCAGGTCGAGTCTAAGTCAGTTCTTGGGCAGTGGGAGCAAGACATTACAGGACGAGAAAGAGGAGAGCGAGAGTGATGGAGAGGTTGATGAACTTGATGGAGAGGATGAAGCCGAGAAACATTCGGGAAAGGGGAGGAAGAACAGACCAAGAGCAGGGAGTAATTCGTCACAGGCAACGATGGTCATACCCTCTGATGACGAATGCGCGATGGACGTCGATGAGCCACCATCTACCGTCACCAAACCTGTACGCGTCGTTGCCTCTTCGATCCCACAAACTTCTGCAGAAGACGTCGCGGATCAAACGGCAGACGTCGAAATCATATCGGAAGACGAGTGGGCATTCTCATCGACCCTGGTCGGGACCTACGTTCCACCTGCAGGCAAGACAGCTGAACCGTCGTCGAACGCAAGATCTACCCGCCCTCTCGCGGAGGCAGACACTGATTTCGTGACGCTGCGCGTAAACCTCATCAGCATTGGGTCGCACTACCTGGACACGTACCACCACCTCTCATCTTCTTCGGAGTCCGCGTCAACCCCTCCCGAGCCAACACCAAGCTCGACCTTCCGTTCCGCCGTCTCGTCTGCAAATCTCGAAACCGCTGCAGAGGATTCCGTCGCGTCGGCTGCACTCTCGCGGATCATTTCTAAAGCGGATTTCGAACACATGGTGGTCGTGGGGCAGTTTAATCTCGGATTCATCATCGTACGGAAGCGGAGCGATGCCACGCAAAGCGGAGGGGGAGGGGGAGTGACGATGGACGATCTGTTCATCGTCGACCAGCACGCTGCGGACGAAAAGTGGAACTTTGAGACGTTGCAGGAGAAGACGGTCATTACGTCTCAGAGGCTCTTTCGGTGCGTCCTTCTCCATTCCGTTTAACGCTCGATGTGTGGTCCTGTCCTGATACTCTGTTTGCGATGTATGGTGGGTTGTTGTAGACCACAGCAATTGCAGTTCACAGCAGCCGACGAGATGCTCGCGGTCGAGAATATGGACGTGTTGAAGCTGAACGGGTTTGAGCTAGAGCAGGTAGAAGAGCAAGAGGCATTTGAAGATGAGAGCGAGGAAGGGTCTGAAGGTGTGAGGATGCGGTTACAGCTGGTTGCGCAGCCCATGTCCAAGGACACGGTGTTCGACATGAAGGGTAACGTACCCCTCCTTTCGTCCCATACCCACTCAAACGCAAGCGGGAATGCTGACCGAATCATGTGACAGACCTCGAGGAGCTCATCCATCTCATGCAGGACCGCCCGAGAGGGACGATGGTTCGCTGTTCGAAAGCGAGGGGCATGTTTGCGATGCGTGCTTGTAGGCGGAGCGTCATGATAGGCAAGGCGCTCGATAAGACGCGGATGACGGCGGTACGTTGCTCGTCGATGCTCTACCCTACTTTTGTCCGTCTCATCAACGCTCGTCCCCGTTGTTCATTGAACTGAACCGTCGCACCTTGTGATCTCCGCATGAGCAGATCGTACGGCACATGGGAACGATGGATCAACCCTGGAACTGTCCGCACGGTCGGCCGACGATGCGGCATCTCTCGGACTTAACGTCTTTCGGGCGGTATGCACCACCACGGCGCGAGATCGATTGGGAGGTGTATGCGGCGTGACGCACGAGCGTGCTCGCGCCATACTTGTCTTGATATCGCAAGTGTTCGTCGAGGAGGCTTATCTGCGATGACGGAAACGCTCAGGAAGCCGCAACATTGTTGTCACCAAACGTGATCACGAGGTCGATTCGAGTCGTTGACCGCTCTCAGGCCCTCATACCCCTTCGCTGTTATCTCTATCAATATACGTCATCTACAAATATCTCCCTTGGTATATATAGTGCTGATGCGCAATCTAGATGTACTTCCCATCTCTTTCTCTCAGACACACCTTGCCGCATAATACATCGTAAGAACCACTGACTCGGTTGTTCTAGCAGGATGTCGATCCACGCAGTGAAGCGAGAGCAAGCGAATCTGGCATGGGACAATAGGTACGTCCTAGTTTCCTCGTCATCCTAACTCCTCTGTACTCGACTTCCTTTCAGTATTCCGCCCGTTTTGACAGTCTCCTCCGGATCCACCGTCCACTTCTCCTGTCTCGACGGCTCCAACGGCCAAATCAACCCCACCTCGACCGTCGCCGCCATCGCCGCCATCAAACTCGAGCTCTGCGTCCAAGTCAATGGACCCGTGTACGTCGAAGGCGCGATGCCCGGGGACACCCTCCAGATCGACGTGCTGGACGTGCAAACGGCAGATTGGGGCTGGACGGGAGTCATGCCCGGTTTCGGACTGTTGGCGGACGAGTTTCCAGAGCCCGCGCTCAAGATTTGGGATCTCACCGAGAACAGGGGAGATATCGCGAGCGCGGGTACGGGGGAGGTGCAACGGTATGCGTACCTGGACAAGGAAAGAGGGATCCGCGTCCCGCTGCATCCGTTTGCGGGTGAGATGGGCGTCGCGAGGGGTGAACCGGGAGCGTGGTCGACGATTCCGCCGTATGTGACAGGTGGGAACCTGGATACGAAGCATTTGACCAAGGGGTCGACGTTGTATTTACCAGTCCAGGTCGAGGGCGCGTTGTTTGCTATTGGGGTGCGTCCTCGTTTCACCCTCTCAGAGAGTGATCACTGGGGTGTTGAAGTTCTCTGACGGTTCTGTGATGCGTGTGTTATGTAGGATGGACATGCGGCGCAGGGCGATGGAGGTGAGTGAGCAATAACTCGTCGATCGACCTCGCTGAACAGGACACATGGGATCAATTGGAAGAGGTCTGCGGTAGGTCGTCGCCATGCGTGGGCATTTTTTGCGTCGACTGACTATTTATTGGTCGGGTAGGCACGGCCATTGAGACGCCGATGGAGGTCACGGTGCGCCTCACGGTGCGAAAGGACAAACCATACACCAAGACACCCCACTTTCGTACTGCAACACCACACATAGACCCGGAGGAGTACTATTGTACGACCGGTGTCGACACTGGTGAGCCCCTCCCTGCGTGTCCATGTGGGTCTTTGGGCATACGAGCTCGAATGTACATGTTTAGACGTCCGGGAAGCGACGCGCTCGGCCGTTCGCAACATGATCGCGTACCTGGTGGCCGAACACGGCCTGGACCGCGTCGAGGCGTACATACTCTGTAGCGTCGCAGGGGATTTGAAGATGCACGAGGTGGTGCGTGGACGCTTTCTTTTTCTGAAATAGTTCTGGTGAGTGAATGGTTGACGAATGTTTTCCACGACAGGTGGACATGCCGAATTATGTCGTACGTTTTTCATGTTCGTTCCCCTGGGTGTATGCACGATATGCTCAACAACTGGAAAGATTGGGATGATGATTCCCAAGTCCGTCCTTGGGGCTTTGTGAATGGGAGAGAAAAATGATATTTTTCTCGAGAAGAACAATTTGAAGATGTCTGCGCGTGGCCGGAATGATAGCTGGGCTTGTGTATGTTTGTAAAAAAAAAACAAAGCTGCGATCCGACCGTACTTACCCGGTCGGGTCTACGCGGTGCCAGTAACTACTTGTATCTATGATGATGTGAATGCCACCGTCGTGGGGTAGGGTGGTGACAACACCTCACCCAGCAGTTTTGATGCATACTTTACTGTAGTCCTTGTCACAATTTGATGCAAAATAAACCTTAATATCGTTCGAACGATATCAGCCTGTGTGTGCTGCTGTCGTCCGTCGTTGCTTCCTTTTACTAGGCGTTGACGAGGGACCAGCGGAGTTGCGAATTCGACTTTTGGATGATGTTCGTACAAATCTCGGGGCGGCGCCTTTGCGACGTGTACTCAGAGTGCCGGTCCCGTACGTTATTCCCACTACAGTAGTAGCGGGTTTCTGGGGGGCTCAAAACCACTTCAATAGTACTACCAGACTTCTGTTTCGCATTTCTGGTATTTTTGTACCACTGAATCAATATTCCAGGGGTAACAATATGCTTATCCTTGATATCCCAAGTGTTTGTCGACGGGGCTATAATATCTGCGCTGACGGAAACGCTCAGGAAGTCACACCGCTGTCAACAGCGTTGGTCACGGGGACGAGACGATTCGTTGAGGCCCTCGCGCCCCGGCTCTTATCTCTACCATATATGCCATCTACAGATACTTCACTTGGTATATATAGTGCCAACGCGCAATCTACATGTCCTCCCACACACACCTCACCATACAATACGTCGTAAGAACCACCGACTCGTGTGTTATAGCAAGATGTCGATCCACGCAGTGAAGCGAGAGCAAGCGAACCTTGCATGGGACAATAGGTATGTCCGGGTTTCCTCATCCCGTCCCATCTCCTTCCCACTCGACTCCTTTGCAGTATCCCACCCACCTTGACAGTCTCCTCCGGATCCACCGTCCACTTCTCCTGTCTCGACGCCTCCAACGGCCAAATTAACCCTACCTCGACCCCTGCCTCCATCACCGCAGCCAAATCCGAGCTCTTTAACCAAGTCAATGGGCCCGTGTACGTCGAAGGCGCGATGCCCGGGGACACCCTCCAGGTCGACGTGTTGGACGTGCAAACGGCAGATTGGGGCTGGACAGGAGTCTTCCCTGGTTTTGGACTGTTGGCGGACGATTTTCCAGAGCCTGCGCTCAAGATTTGGGATCTCACCGAGAACAGGGGAGATGTCGCGGGGGAGGTGCAACGGTATGCGTACCTGAACAAGGAAAGAGGGATCCGCGTCCCGCTGCATCCGTTTGCGGGTGAGATGGGCGTCACGAGGGGTGAACCGGGAGCGTGGTCGACGATTCCGCCGTATGTGACAGGTGGGAATTTGGACACGAAGCATTTGACCAAGGGGTCGACCTTGTATTTACCGGTTCAGGTCGACGGCGCGCTGTTTGCTATTGGGGTGCGTCCTCGTTTCACCCTCTGAGAGAGTGGTCACTGGGGCATTGAAGTTCTCTGACGGTTCTGTGATGCGTGTGTTATGTAGGATGGACATGCGGCGCAGGGCGATGGAGGTGAGTGAGCGATAACTCGTCGATCGACCTCGCTGAACAGGGCATATGGGATCGATTTGAAGAGGTCTGCGGTAGGTCATCGCCACGCATAGGCATTTTTTTGCGTCAACTGACTACTGGCTCGGTAGGCACGGCCATTGAGACGCCGATAGAAGTCACGGTGCGGTTCACGGTGCGAAAGGACAAACCGTACACCAAGACACCCCACTTTCGTACTGCAACACCACACGTAAACCCTGAGGAGTACTATTGCACGACCGGCGTTGACACTGGTGAGCCCCTCCCTGTGTGTCCATGTGGCTGTTTGGGCGTTTGAAAATGTGCACGTTTAGACGTCCGGGAAGCGACGCGCTCGGCCGTTCGCAACATGATCACCTACCTGGTGGCTGAACATGGGCTGGACCGCGTTGAGGCGTACATGCTCTGTAGCGTCGCGGGGGATTTGAAGATGCACGAAGTGGTGCGTGGACGCTTTCTTTTCTTAAATAATTCTGGCGAGTGAATGGTTGATGCTTACTTTCCACGATAGGTGGACATGCCGAATTATGTCGTACGTATTCCACATTGGTGTGCGCACGGTATGCTCAACAACTGGCAAGATTGGAATGATGATTCCCAAGTCCGTACTTGGAGGTTTGTGAATGAGAGGAAAACGTAACGTCCTTCTCGAGAAGAATGAGATGAGAGAATGTGTGGTCAGAATGATAGCTGAGCTTGTGTATGTTTGTAAAGAAACGACGCTGCGATCCGACCGTACCCTGATTTAAATGCCACCGTTGTGGGATGGTGACAAGCCCCTGTGGCGTCGTGGTAGGTGCTCTTGAAACACTGGCTTGGTACGGTGTCTAACCCGGAGCAGCATCTCCGAGGTATCGTCGCAATTACGATTTATGAAGTTGCCAAGGTAAGGGGTGCGATGACTTTCTATGAGAACTCTGGGACGTTATCATTTCCTGAGGGTCAGCATCCTGCAAAAGTTGTATCCCCGTCAATTCCGGATCTGTCGGCGGGGATGGTGAGGACGTATTCTTCGCTGCGCGTGCCGAAGGGCTTGACAGACTTGGAGGCGATGCTGTCGATGGGCGCGCCGGAAGTGAGGGTGAGCTGGAGCGGGGGTAGGGAGGTGCGTGGCAGAGTCGTTGGCGCCACAGCCGATGAGACGGCTGAAACATCACTCAGCGTCGCTCTCCTGCCCTGTCACGATGTACACATCAAGGCAAGTAAGCAAGATGACGGAGACGAAGAAAAAAGACATTAAAAGTATATTTACAAGAGACACAGAAGAGTCGCACGATTGAGATTGCCGTACAAGACGCACAGCCAGGTATCGTCATTGGGCATTCATACGCTATTGGGAGGACAAAGGGAGGGTAGAGCGATATCTTCTGAAATCATTTGATGGTACGGACAACGTCGCCAGCACCTTGTCGTTCTGTCGGGATTAGAGCATAAGCTGCTTGTCGCTCTGAAGCTGCTTGTCACTCTGGAGGCTAGTAGCACCCGGTGGGCCTTTGCGACGGCGTCATAGAGATGAGCCCATTTTCAAGCGCGTGGGCTCGCTGCTAAAGTGACGGGCTTGCTTTTGGGATATCAGTGAATCTCATTTGGTTAAATCTGCGGGCTTACTCATGATGTGGCATGATTACATGCAAGATGCCAGGCTCGCTTTTGAGGCGCCGTGCTTGCTCTCGAGATGGTATGTCCATGAGGTAGCGCGTGGCGGCGTAGGGTGATTTGCTGATGTAATACAATTTTCACTAGTGGACTCAACACTAACTCAATCCCAGACTATGGCTCACTCACACCCCCACCTGCCCAAGTGCATGTCGTCGTCGTCGAGCACGTTGTACCTGCGGTCTCACTTCATTTGCACGGAGCTGGAATTCATGGCATCGCATAGCGTTGCTGACGTCGCATAACTGTTGATTGCCTCCGGCGAGCAAAACGCGAACTAAGAACTGAGCAGCCCTTCACGCCCTCAGTGACGCCCCGAGCTGTTATCTCCGCCATATACGCCATCTGCAGAGACATCTCACTTGGTATATAGCGCCGATGCGCAATCTACATGTACTTCTCATCACACACCGCAGCGCATAATAGGTGGTAAGAATCACTAACTCGTTTGTTCTAGCAGGATGTCGATCCACGCAGTGAAGCGAGA